>WOXC01001048.1:0-29153 GCA_011680675.1 Gymnobelideus leadbeateri
AGGTCTTCCTGACTCCAGGTCTGGCACTCTATCTGCTGCATCACCTAGCTGCCCAAATGTTAAAGTGTTATTATTATCAGAGGGGTATTAATTAAAATATAACTAGGAGCCAAGTCTCTATGTCCTGGATGCCAAATAGATAACAAGTGCTACAGAGGGTTAGGAGAGAAAGGGGAATGAATGACCTTGAACTGAGGCTGCTTCATGAAGAAAGTGAGACTTGAGATGGGCTTGATGAATCAACAAATCACACTGAGATCATTGAAAAGGGGAAAGAAAGAGGCATTCTAGTGCCAGCATTTGGGAGGAATGAGAGGGAGAACATGACAAAGTGAATAGACCCATCTGCCTGGAGACGATTACATGGGGAAATAATGGGTGATAACACTGGGAAAGTTGGTTGGGGAGATCTGAGTTCAAACCTACCATCTGTCACTTAGTAGCTCTCCAAGAAGGCTGGATGTGACCAGTCTGGACATTTCTGCATTTCCCTGCAGGACTCACTGGTGAGGGTTATTGTGAACCACACATGAGATAATGGGTGTGTAAAACAATTAACAAACCTTAAGTTTCTAGATAAATGGCAGCCAATATTATTAACTATGGATTACAATACTTAACTCTTGTTGAGACAAAGGCAAAACTGAGTCAGTTGGCAGCAACTGGACATATCCCAGACTAGTAGCATGGAAGAATGAAAAACATGGTGCTCTTGGAATCAAAAGAAATAGATTCAAGTTGCTCTCCTTTGTCAACTATTTGAGATTCTTATTTCCCTCATCTTACAGCATGAGGTTAACAGTGCCTGTGCGACCCATTTTTGGAGGGAAATTACATTAAAAATAATATGAGAATATAGAATGAAAACTCCTTGAGAGCAGGGACTATTTCTCTAATTCAACTATCTATTTATCTACCTATCTGTCTGTCTATACATATATCAAGCTTTCTATCTAAGCATACATTCCTCCACCCATTAATTTATTTAATCATTCATTTGTTTATTCATCTATCTTTCCTTTGTTTATTTAAATGTTCATTTATTTATTCATTCATCTATATCTCCATTAACTTATTTAATCATTTATTTGTTCATCTCTATTTCCATTCATTTATTTGTTTATTTATATTTTAATTGTCATGTATTTATTAACATTCATTTATTTATTCATTCATCTATTTTTTCATTTATTTACTTATTCATTCGTTCATTCAACCACACATGGCATTGTATTGCCCAAGACATAGTAGATCCCTAATAAAAATCTGTTGAATAGAATCTTATTGAATAAACTAAGAGCACCTTCTAAGTTGCAAAGTGGCAAATTTTGACTTAACATTCATTTGGAAAATTCTTCCTATCGATTCAGTCTACCAAACGACAGATGGAATGGGCAGTTTCTGGAGGCACTCCCCACCCCTCATTCTGGCTCTTCAAGCAAGGCTGGATGATCATTTGCCAGGGATTGTACAGAGAGGATTCTTGATTAGGCTGGAGTTGGATCTGATGGCTCATGAGGTCCATGCATTCCCCTCTGAGATTCTATGATTTTGTATGTGATTCTATAATAACAGTTCAAGTGTAAAGGATGAGAGTGGTAATGATTGCTGCTGCCATCATGATGAACAGTGATGATTCCACCTAGGATTTGGTATTGAAAGATAGATGATAAATGGAACCATTTAATTCTAGGCACAATAGATTACTAGCCACATGTTCTGTCCATAGAAGAAATCTACCTGATCCCCGAAACCTGGACTATCTTTCCCCACTGAAGGCTTCATTCTTTTCTAAAATGCAAACACTCCTGGAAGAGGTCACCTTTTACACTTCTATTAGTGATTTACACTGGAGTGTGATTTGCATGTCCCCTACTGGGAAGGGACAAGGGAGTCTTCAGCCAGACTTGGAGAGATTCAGCAGCGCGTCTTGTGGGGTGGGAACTGCCCTCTAATCCAGTTTTGCATGTGGTTTTTGTTGCTGACGTTTTTATTGGTCACTGTCCCATTCTTTGTTCAAGACCCATAGAACCTTGTGTATATGGAGTGGAGTTGGGAGGGGAGGACAAAGGGAAGGCTCTGAGAAGCTTCCTGGGGCTTCACTGATGGCCATTTCCCCTGGAGGGGAAGACTGTCAACAGTTTGTGTGGCATGCCTGACATAGTCCTCTGATGAGCCAGGACAGTGACTACGTCCAAGAGGACAGTGGTAGTGACTCATCTTGAAAGGCTGTCACTGCCCTGGCAGCTGTGAATCTGTCCCTTCTCAATCACTGGGGGAAGTTGCTCTCTGGGGGGGGGGGGGGGGGGCACCTGAAGCCAATCTTTGCTAAATTTCAGTTTTGCTCTTGTCATAAAGTGGGAGTACCCTCCCCCCACACCCCACAAAAAGTCTCATACATAAAAAAAATGTAATGTTCAGTCATTTTTCAATTATGTCTGACTCTTTGTGACCCCATTTGGGGTTTTCTTGGCAGAGATACTGGAGTGGTTTGCTATTTCCTTCCCCAGCTCATTTTCCAGATGGGGAACTGAGGCCAACAGGGTTAAGGGAATTGGACAGGGTCACACAGCTAGTAAGCATCTGAGGCCAGATTTGAACTCAGAACTCCAGGCCCAGCACTCTATCCATTATACCCCCTGGCTACCCCTTATTCCTATTAATTTATCCCCTGTAATCTGCCTTTAGTGAATATTTGCTGTAGATAATTGAATATTAGAGACAAGTGAATATTTGTTGTAGATAATTTGAACACCAGCTTTGCCAGTGTTAAATATCTTCCCCATTGTAACTATTGTTCCACATATGAGAAGACATATGGTCATGCCTAGCTCATAGACTGAAAGATTAAAATGACACTAGAAGACATAATCCAACCCCCTTACTTTTTCGATGAGGAAACCTGAAGCCCAAAGAGATTTGGTGATTTGCCCAAGGCCAGGCAACTATAATGGGCCATGTCAGAATTTGAACGCAGGTCTTGTAACTCAAGTACAGTAGTCTTATTGCATCATCCTTCCCCTCCACCCACCCCAGCATACCTAGAACAAAGGAAATTTCTATTTGTTTGTTTTTGTCAGGAGCAAGATTCTCCATCACATTCTACCCCAAAACAAGTCCGTTTACTTTTCCCATGGTTCCCACAATGATATTAACAACAACAGCAAAACAAAAAAATCCTTCCTAATCTAAAGCAAATACTTTCCTTCCCTACATAAGTATGAGATCTCTGGCATGGGCTGTTGAAACAGGCTCCTATGAAGCGACCAGCCTTTTCATCCCCAGACATGTCGAATATGGGTGGAAATGTTCCAAGAGAACTCCCCCAACCCCTCACCACCAAGTTATCATCTCATGAAGGAGAGGGCTGTCATGGCTTGGAGCTGGAGGTGAGGCAGCCTCAATGCCAAAAGGAAACCAGATCTGGCCAGGGCCTAAATGGAAGTCAGTTTTTATGAAGTGCGAAGGCTTTCTGATCACTTAGGAGGCTGAAGTAAAACTCCGGTTTGTTCACACTTCCAGGCTCCTCCCCAATCCGCACCCCGCCCCCCACCCCCGAAAAAAAAAGATTGTAGAGAGTCATGAAAAGGTGATGTTTGAAATCACAGAAATGGTGTAGGGAAAGAAGTATGGGGAAATCCCTTGCCATCCTCTTTGCTTGGGCTACTTTTTAGGAGATTTGTTTTTTTTTTTAATTTATTATTGTTATTTAATTTTTAATTTATGAAATAAAACAAGCATTTCCATAACATGGTATAATAAAAAAAGATAGGAGATTTAAACTTTTTTAGAAAAATTTTAAGGAAATAAGAAAAAGGGAGTTATCACATATGTACAAGTTCTGTGGAAGGGGCCACTCCGATTCCACATGGACCAGAACTCAAAGTCCAATAGCCTGCAGCCCCCAAAGTATTTTGATAGAAAAAAGAAAAAAAATTAGGGTAACGCCTCCCCTTTCTCAAAGACCTGGCTAGGAATCAGGGTGTGGATGGTGTTTAGTGAATGCAATCAATCAAGGGACCAGAAATTCCCTAGAGTGTGAAGCCTTGCTTTTAATTTCTGGACCCACTGAAGAAATCCACTGTGCCTTGTCAGAAAGGGGAAACCAGAAACTGCTGAACTCTTCAGTTGCGGGGACTGCTCAGAAATCTCCTTTTCCCACATCCCCCACCCCTCAAAGGTTCATGGCAGAAAGAAAGAAGCCACTGGTATGAAAGCCTTGCTACCCCACCCCAACAACCCTCCCTCTCCCTTCCCCTTCTCCCACCAGCAGCCCCGGCAGGGAGATGCTAACGCCTCAGTTACCTCACAGCCGAGGACCAGGCACAAGGACCTGCCTGAATGGTGCCGTCCATCTGGAGGACAGATTCGTGCTGTGTACCTTCCCGTCCCAGCAGCTACAGCCATGTAGATATGAATGGGAATCCTTGTAGTCAAAGTACAGCTGCCCCTTCTTGGCCAACTCAGTAAGAAGTTAGTTAAACTCACCTTAGCGAGAAGCCGCTTTGTGGCTGGCCATCCATATTGAACTCATTAAGGGGGCTGAAATGTGTTTTTGTTTTATTTTGTCTTCTTTTTTTCAAGAACCTGTGCCATCTAGATATTATTTAAGGAAGTATCTTGCCTTTTCCTAAACTCTCCGGAGATCACAAAGAGAGCTCAGGAAAGCCATGACCTATTCTGACCTGTTAATACCTAGGAAGCCATCTTGCCCTTTACCCAGTATCAAACTTCCCACCTCCATGCCTTTGCCCAGTCTGTTCCTCATGCCTATAGTGTTCTCCCTCCTCTCCTCCACTTCTTAAAATGCCTAGGTCCTCTGGCAGCTAGGTGGTGCAGTGAATAGAGCACCAGCCCTGGAGTCAGGAGGACCTGAGTTCAAATCCAGCCTCAGACACTTAACACTTACTAGCCCTGTGACCTTGGGCAAGTCACTTAGCAATGAGCAAGTGTTTGTTCTCTTAAACTGCAGAGCGAGTTTCCTGTACCAATGAGATCCAAGGGCTACCCTCTAGACCCTGTCTCCATTTCTTATTGCTGTATATCCCTGAATGTAAGCTCTTTGGGAACCAGAACTGTTCAGGTTTTGTCCTGGTATCTCCAATGCCTAGAGCAGTGGTCAATTAACTAATGCTCCTTGGGTTGGCAAGACATAATGATTCCCTAAAGATGTCCCTGGGCAGATCTTCATGATACAAATTTCTTGTAGAAATAAAAACTCCCTGAGGGTAGGAACAGTTTTGTTTTTGCCTTCAAATTCCCAGTACCTAGGACAGATCAATATATTTTGTTGATTTGAACATACAACCACTGTGTAAAGACTCCAAGGACATTGGGTTCTTAATGTTCCTTCTTTCTTCCCCCTCCCCTGCAAAAAAGACAGAATGTACTATCCAATCCTGAGGTTCTGTGAATGGCGGCTACTTAGACTAAACCCATATACCTTGGCGGCATCTGAGAATCATAGAATTAGAACTGGAAGGTACTTTAGAGGCCACTGAATCTAACCTCCTCATTTTACAGATAAGGAAACTGAGGCATAGGGAGATTAAATCATTTATCCAACTAGTGTCTGAGATGAGAGTGGGACCCAGATCTTCCTGAGTCCCAATCTGACACCTTATCCTCTATATCAGAGGTGCTTAAAGTGTGATTTGTAGACCACTAGAAGAACCTGAAACCCTTTCAAGGGGTCTATAAGGTCAAAAGTATTCCCACAAAATTAAAATGTTCTATATAAATGCATATCATATATGAACTATACAATTATAAATAATGAACATATTATGCATGTGATATACATATTATATATGCATGTACAATAAATATATGTGCCTAAAATATGTATTTTCTGCATATATCTTATATGATACATAATATAGGTTATATGTGCACATATGCTATATGTATAAATATACAATAATTAAGAATGCATAATTGTATATTTCTATATGATATATAGTATATAATATACACAATATATTTCTTGTGTATAATTATATATTTTATAATATATTATTGTATATAGTGTATCTATATACATTACATATAACATATATTGTCTACATAGTATATTTTGTATAGAATATGTACTTAACATATAAATGTATTATATACATGATATATGTATACATTTACATATAACCTCAAAAGCTCTTTGAGGTCCTCAATAATTTTTAAGAGTATAAAGAGGTCCTGAGACCAGAAGTTTGAGAACTCCTGATCTATATGTACTATGCTTCAACATGAATCCTTACAAGATCATGATAGACTCCCTGCAATGATCTAATAAGAGAATATGAATGAGGATCACATAAGATGGGCAAGCATGAATGTGCTGCTATCTGCATCATAGAAGGGAATACCCACAATGGCAAGATCCCAGATCCATTAGAATCTTGGCATGTTAGTATCATTATTCATTGGGGAGACATACAAAATGTTCATTGGCCAAATGGAGCTTTTAAGCATTTTTTGTTTGTTTGTTTGATTTTTGTTTGTTTGTTTTAAGAAGGAAAGTGCAAGCAAGGGAAAAAAAGTATCCCAAAGTTAAAAAAAAAAATCTGAGCCACAAATTAATTCCATGCTTCGGCCTTTGCAGCTTCTTACTTAGGGGAAGGATGCCTTCATCTTTGTCATTACCATTAAAATAAGTACCAAGTTTTTCTTCCAAACACCCTATTTATCAATCTCTTTTCCTTTCAGGGCCTTTGGCATACCAAGTGAGGCGCCATATTTAAGGGGTCTTGGTATCAGCATCCTTGGAATAGACTTAAAAACCACAGTCTTCATTTTATTCAGCCTGCAGGCAGAGGTGGCGCTGTAGCAGGCATCCCAGTGTTTGGCCCTATTAAAACCATCTGGGACAAATCTTGATTTGCACTTACTTTGGGGTTCAAGTTTCAGCCTCTACTCCACCTGTCATCAGTGTTTATCCTCATAAAATTTCACAGCTTCTTCTATTCTGGCCCTTCTTTAAGGAACCCTTTAGAAGACTGTTGGCCATCAGACTTACACTCCCCTCCTTCCCCCTCCGCCCCACCAAAAGAAAAAGCTTGTCCTCTGTGCGAATGAAGGAAAGACACCAATCTAATCAATCAGTATCCACCAGACTTGGCAAGGCATGGAAAATGGCTTTTGATGTGATCTTGAATGGAAAAATAGCACCCTTGCTAAAAGTGATATTTATTTAGAAGTTGGCATTGGATAATGACCTGAAAGATATTTAATAGTTAATGGGCCTCTCAACCAACAGGGGTACAGGACAAGCATGCCTTTGTTTAAGCTTTAGTAAATAATTCTGTTCACACTCACACATAGACATGGCAGTGGGGGGAGGGTGTTGATAGGCTGTCAAAGAAGACTCCATTAGACCTGTTCGCTAAGAGGAGGGCTCCCTCTGGCCAGGCATCTTTGAATTTGTTCATGTTAGCTACAAGCTAATGAATAAAAGTAACATGGCAGTCTAGTTCATGGATGTCATTTAGATCAGACAAGCCATAAAAATATTGCCCCAGGATTGACTTAGATTAATATCATTGGTTATTGAAGCCAATAGTTCACTTTTTCCCCCATTGAATCATTTACTGGAGCCTAGGAGGAACCTTAGGGACAACTCTTGTTATTGTCGTTCAGTCATTTTGATCCCCATTTTGTGACCCCATTTGGGATTTTCTGAGCAAAGATATGGAGTGGTTTGCCATTTCCTTCTCCAATTCATTTTACAGATAAGGAACAGAGGCAGAGTTAAGTGACTTGCCCAAGATCACATAGCTAGTAAGTGTGTAAGGCCAAATTTGTACTCAGGAAGATGAATCTTCCTGATTCCAAGCCTGGTGCTCTATCCACTGACCCACCTAGCTGCCTTTAGGGACCACTAACTGAACCAAAGTCCAACTTCTTCATTTTATAACTGAGGAAGCTTAGGTCCAGAAAAGACAAGCAACTTGTTCAAGGTCACATAGTGGAGCAAGGATATGAACACATAACTTTTGATTTCAAGGTCAGTATTCTTTGCATAATGCAACCCTGCCTTTCATTCTATCCTAAAAATCATCCTGAACGTTAGTGCCATAAGCCTAGGGTTATGTCTATAGGTAGAACTATAGCCAGGGTAGATTTATACGCCACGTGCATTGATGACATTTCCATATCTGGAAATGTTATCATCTCCAGTGCTTGCAATGATCTCTCTCCTCCCTCTTTCTCTTGGAATCCCTAGCTAAGGAATTCATCTTAAGTGACGCTTCCTTGCTTGAGACCTTTCCTAATCCCATTCGGTTACTGGTACTTCCCTAACTGTCCCCCACAATATTTCTTTTTATACTCCTTATATGTGAGTATTTGTGTACATGTTGTAGCCCCTGGTACAATGTGAAGTCTTGAGGCAGTGTAGTATATGGTGGATACTTAATAAATACTTAGAGTCATTACAATGAGTGAAATTTGAGAACAATGTAGATTGCCTGGTCAAAGATTAATCTCTGATGCTGACAGCTAAAATAAATGAACAGAAAGTCTGTCTGTCCAAAAGGGAGTAGTCTCTAACTTTGGAGCCCATTTGGATGTCTGTTTCTGGGGTTCTTCAAAAACTGCGAGGAGCAAGTGGTATAGACCTTGTCAGACACAGAGCCCTTCTCTGGTCTGTGCCAAAGATAGTCTTGTGGACAGGACCAGAGAACAGCTTGCTGCAGTCTGGAGTGGAGAGAGGGGATGCCCCCCAGGGCTAACACACAGGAGCAGCCCGTTCTGCCTCAGCTCCCGAGCAGAAGCCCCCATCGGTGTTCGGTTTGGGGCACCTCCATTTTTTCCAAAGGGGAATATCTCTAGTAAGTCATAAAGTGATACCAGATGGGCCGATGCTGCCCTGTGATGGGGAGAAGGGAAATGGCTACAAAAACATGAGCTGACTTTTCCATACACTTTTATTTTCTCCAGAAAAGCCATTTCCGTTGATTTAGCAATGACATAGACTTAACAACCAGGGCAGTGTCCGTGAAACGACATTACGCCAAGATGGATGAAAAGCCTTTTTTGATGTGGGAGACAGTTTTAGGGGAAGGCATTTCATGTTCTGTGTACAGATCTAAGCTATAGTTGACCAGTAGTACCATAGACTCTCTTTCAAATGCTTTTCCTCTGGATATTAACCATTTAGCCCCCCACCCACCACGTCCACTGAAACCACCCACATGGCCTGACTTCTGCAAACTGGCTCTCTTCATCTGGTCTGGTTTCCCCCATGGCCAAATGGAAGAGGACTGGGTGAATGAACATTTTTGATTTGGGTAGAAAATTGTTCCTTGTTATTTTCAGACCCACTTTCTCTTCTGGGTCTTGGATTAATTCAATTCAGTCCATCAGGAAGTACCTTCTATATAGGAAGCCCTGTGCTAGGTATTCAGGATCTAAAAACAGAGGGCAGACCCTGCCCTCAAGGAGGGTCATGTTTGAGGAGCAGCAGTCTGGGCAATATGGTTAGACCACAGAATGAATGGAAGGGAAGTAATGGTTATTAAGTATGTTGTGTGGAGAAATGTTTTTCTTTCGATCCCCTTTATTATACCTATGTATTTATATATAATAGATATAAAGATATAGTGTGTGTCTATGCACATGGATGGATTCTTTCTATATTTTTTCTTTACTTTCAAGCTGTGTGCCTAGTACTCTATAAACACTTTTTTCTACTGTGGCTGAAAAGGTGAGTCTATACCATTTACTTTTCACTAGTGTGAGTCTATACCATCTACTTTTCACTAGTGTGAGTCTATACCATCTACTTTTCACTAGTGTGAGTCTATACCATCTACTTTTCACTAGTTCAACTCTCTGGTTCTCAGATTTTTAAAAAAGCATTTATTTAATGTTTGTATTTAAATTTACATCAATTTAAAGCAATTATTAAATGTCTGCTATGTGCCCAACACTGTGTTAGGCAAACATTGCCTTATTTGATCCTCACAGCTACCTTTAGGAGGTAAGTGTTATTATGATCTCCATTATAAAGATGAGGGAGCTGACGTGAATAGGGATGAATTGATTTGCTCGGGGTCATTGTTGTTGTTCATTTTTCAGTCATGGCCAAGTCTTTGTGACCCCATTGGGAGGTTTCTTGGCAGAGACACTGGAGTGGTTTGCCATTTCCTTCTCCAGCTCATTTTGCAGATGAAGAGGGCAACAAGGTGAAGTGACTTGGCCAGGGTCACACAGCTAGGAAGTCTGAGTAGTCTGAGGCTGATTTTGAACTCATGTCTTCCTGACTCCAGGTCCAGCACTCTATCCACTTTGACACAAGCTGTTTCCCTTAACCTTCATGGCATGAATGAAACCCTTCGTTAGATGTCTTAGCATAGGGATTCTTTTTCAGGTGTGTATTTACCTGGGTGGCTTCTGAGATCCCTTCCTATGCTGAAACTTTCTGAGATTCTGCAGAGACCTTGGGAAAGCCCCTTCCCCTCCCTGAATTCTGAACCATGAAATGATGGGCTTGGACCAGTCAGCCTCTGAGGTCCCTTTCTATTCTAGACCAAGTTTCCTACTTTTCCCCTTTCAGATCAGAGACTAAGAGCTGGATAGCATCCAGAGAATGACAACCAGGGTAGTAAAGGACCTTGAGACCATGGGATGTAAGGAATGATGGGAGGAAGTTGGGATGTTTATAATGGAGAATGGGAATGATAGCTCTCTTCAGGTATCTGAAGTCACACGTAGGGGGGGAAAGGTTAAATGTTTTCTTTGGGGCCCTAAAGAGCAGAATGAGAAACAATATGGAAAAAAGTTGCAAAGAGACAGATTCAGGCTTGATGTCAAGGAAAATGTTTTAACAATTAGAGCTATCAAAACTGCTGAGAATACTAGAGAGTAGTCTGGCAGAAATTAGGTTTAGAACAACATCTTGTACCATATATCACAATAAACTCCAAATGAACATGGGACTTGGATATAAAATATCATTTCATAAACAAATTCTAAGAGAACAGAAGAAGCTAACCTTTCACAACTATGGAGAAGGGAAGTGTTCTTAGGCCAATACATTATAGAGGCAAATGGACAATTCTGATTCTGTAAAATTGAGATGTTTTTGCCCAAACAAAATTAAAACAATTAGGATTAAAAGGAAATAATTGAGGAAAAAAACCCTTCTAGCATATTTGTCTGATAAACGTCTGCTATAAAAGACATCTGAAGCTGATCCAAATATATAAAAACAAGCTCATTCTCCAACAGATAAATGATCATAGGATATGAAAAGGCATTTCTCAGAGGAATAAATCCAAGTTATCAACAACTATAAACAATGTTCCAAATTACTACTAAAAGAAATGCAAATTAAAACAGCTTTGAGTTTCCACCACACTCTCATTAGATTTTCCCAAAGATGACAGAAAGGGAAAATGACAAAGAGCAGAGACAATCAAGGAATATAAACACTTACTAATGCACCATTGGTGTATTGATGAATTGGCCATAAATGAATTTGGGACTCTACTCCAAAAGTCACTAAAGTGTGTATATACTCTTTGACCCAGTAATACCAAGTTTAGACTTGTGCCCCAAAGATATAAAAGAGGGAAAAGACCCATGCATATAAATACATTCATAGTAATACTTTATTGTGTAACAAAGAATTAGAAACTAGGGGAGTACTCATCAATTTAGTCATGGTTGAACAAATTATGATCTATGGATGTAGTGTACTTTTATGTACCATAAGAAATGGTGAAAAGATGCATTCAAAGACCATTGGGAAGACTTATATAGACAATTGCAGAGAACTAAGTGAATAGAACCCAAACGATTTCTACCACAGCTACAATACTATAAAGAAAAACAACCTAATCAATGAAATGACCAACCAGAACTTCAGAGAACCAATGATGAAGCATGATCCCTACTTTATGAAAGTTTATAGACTAGAGATGTAGAATGAGAAATGCATTTTCAAACATGGCAGAGGAAAGCAATGAGGACTTCTCCAAAGTAGAATGTGCTGCCTTTGAAGGTAGCAGTTTCTATCTTACTGGTGGTCTTCAAACAGAAACTGGATGCCCATTTGTCAGGTGGGTTGTAGAGAGGGCATGGGTTGGACTAGAAGGTTGGTTCCAACTCTGAGATTCTGTAATTGTCATCCCTGTTCATGTAAGGTATTGCACCTATGTTGACCCCAGGAGTCCTGGGTTCCAGAGAACCCTTGATCTTCCAAGGAGGCATTGGCCCCAGATGACAATGGCGGGAAAACCAGGACAGTCAGGGGCCTGACATTTGACAGACATCTCATGCATAAGTCAGATGAAAGAGACAGCCTCCAATCTCACACTATCTCTGTTTCGGGGGGGAAAAAATGCAAACACACGGCAGGCGGCTGATCATTTTCCCTCACTCGGGGGTAAATCGCTTATCGTTTTCTGACAACATGGCAGAGTAGCAGTTAGTTTCAGAAGAGGCTGCCTAGCAGGCCTTGTTTGGGGCTTAATTGCTCTGTCCGTCCACTGTAATTATCCTTTGACGTCTGGTTCCACGACAACAGAAACCTACATGAAGTGGACATGCTTACACCGTCCATAATTAAAAATTCCATGGGAAGGTATTCATTTCTTTGCAGCTCCTGGTGGAGTAAGGCAAGGGGTCAGGCTGGCTCAGGAGCACTGACGGACTGGGTGGAATGCATGTGATAAACACAAGTAAATGTGATTTTTCATCCCGTTCCCAAGCCACACACAAGGCCTTTGACAACAACTATAATTCGGATTAATTTTCCCCGATGCATACTGAGTGTAATTCTTAGATTTCCCTGTGGCAGAGGGGGCATGATTAAGCCTTTATTTTAAAAGTATGAAATTCATAATAACCACCTCCCATCCCTCTTCTACTCCCTCCTCCCCACCCCACCCCCAGTCTGATTTCCAAATAACTTTACACACCAGGCTCTGTGTGTGCTCACGTTGGGGGAAAAAACATAGCCTTTTGGGTGTATCAACTCAGCTGCCTACTTGTTTGTCATATTTCAAAGTGATTACAGCCACCCACAAGTAAATACTTATGAAACTGAAATGTTAAGACCAAAATCTTTTTCTTGAAGAAGGGGGGAAAAAAAAAACACCCAAAACAAAACAAAACACAGTTACACCACAACTCCCACTTCTAATGAAAACAGCCCAAACTGAAAGCAGATGGTTCCTAAATAGGGGAGAGAGGAAAGTCAGTTTGAATGGAGCTACAGCCTGCCCCAATCTTTCCCCTGAACCTGATTCAACCCCCAGAGCTCTTTTGAAATTGGAATGACTCTCTATCTCTCTCTCTCTCTCTCTCTCTCTCTCTCTCTCTCTCTCTCTCTCTCCTCTCTTTTCTCTCTCTTCTCTCTCTCTCTCTCTCTCTCTCTCTCTCTCTCTCTCTCTCTCTCTCCCTCTCTCTACCTCACTCCCTCTGTCTCCCTCTCTACCTCTCTCTTTTCTCTCTCCTCTCTCTCTTTCCTCTCTCTCTCTCTCTCTCTCTCTCTCTCTCTCTCTCTCTCTCTCTCTCTCTCCCTCTCTCCCTCTCTCTCCCTCTCTCTACCTCACTCCCTCTGTCTGTCTATCTGTCTGTCTGTCTTCTTTTGGGCATGAGAGAGAGTAAAGATCTAGATTCTTCTCACTGATGTCTCAGATGTCTATGTGGCCTTAAACACAAAAATTCAGAGATGGAATATGCAAAGCCCTGCCCTCCTAAATGCTCCTGCTCCAACTTTTAAATGTCATCCCAGGTCTACGTCTCATGAGGTACTTATCTGTCATGACTTGACCCAGCCTTTGAATTTTAGGATGAGGAGGGATGTCAGAGGCAGCCAGTCTAATCCAGACCTAAACCAGAATCTTACCTGAAGGACATGTGGTATCTGGCCTCTGCTTGAAGACCCCTAGCCAGGACCTCCCATGGCAGCCAGTTCTATTGTGGGACAGTTCTCAAGGTTAGCAAGTTGTTTGTTTTTTCTCCACTGTCAAGCCTGTATTCTGCCTCTTCAAAACATCTTCTCCACACTCTTTGTTCCTACCTATGGGACCAAGCAGAGCAAAGATGATTCCTCTGATCTATGTTGGGTTCATACCATATCAAAACATTGCCTAACAGAATAACAGTAATAGGAAAAAAACACAGAAATCCCTAGCTTCCTTCAAAACACAGTTCAGGTACCATCTCCTACAAGGAGTCTTTCCTGATTTCCCTAGTTGCCAGACTACTCTCCATTGCTTATCTTTAGAATCTACTTGGTATTACTCATACATATCTTTTATCATACCTGATAGAATATAAACTCTTGGAAGGAAAGTTCTATTTTATTTTTTAATTTCTGTTTCATATACCCAGTGCCTTTGCACATAGTAGGTCAACTGGTGCATTGGAAAGAATAATGGGGTGGGGAAGCTAGGTGTTGAAGTGAATAGAGCACTATCCCTAAGGTCAGAAGGACCTGAGTTCAAATCCAGCCTCAGACATCTACTATGTGGCCCTGAGCAAGGCATTTAACCCTGATTGTATTGAAAGAATGATAGGTTTGGAGTCCAAGGTTCAAATCTAGCTTCTGCCACTTTCCTTATCTTCAAAATGAAACAGTTGGACTAGTTAACCTTTTAGACCTCTTTCTCTTCTAAATCTAGAACCTTGTAAAATCAATCTGGGAACATGGATTAAGCACCTACTCTGAGCTAGGCACTATGCAAAGCCCTGGAAATACAAAGAAAATGCAAAAACAATCCCTGCCCTCCAGGAGCATACATTCTAATGGGGGAGATAACACAAAGTAGATACGAGGAAGTCTGGTTGGTTAGTCATTTAAAAAAAAAGTCTGCTGCATTTAGGTGAATAGCTAAATAAAGCTAGACTTTTGTCAGGAGAACTATGTTCAAATACAGCTGCTTAACAGGATTGCTGAGATGGAAGGTAGGTGGGGCAGTGGATAAAGTGCTGGGCCAACTAACTGTGTGACCCTGGGCAAGTCACTTCACCCCATCTGTTTTAATCTCCTCATCTGCAAAATGGGCTAGAGAAGGAAATGGCAAACCACTCTGGTATCTCTGCCAAGAAAACCCCAAATGGGGTAATGGAGAGTCAGATAGGACTGAAAAACAAGGACAACCCTGGGCAAGCCACTTCACCCCTAGCTGCCTCAATTTCCCCATCTGTAGCACAGAGATCAAAGGTAAGGGTGAAATGACTGAATAACAACAACAACAACAACACTGAATTCAAATCCTTCTTTGGTTGTGTGACCTAGGCAAGATGTTCCCCTCCTAAGCCTCAGTTTCCTCATCTATAAAATGAGCCTGATAATAGCATCTCCTCCCACCCTTATTATGAGAATCAATGAGATAATATATATAAGATCCCTGTGACCTTGGGCAAGTTACTTAACCCCAATTGTCCTCCAAATAATAATAATAATATATGTAAGACACTTTGCAAACTTTAAAGTACTACAGAAATGCTAGGTGGCATTATTATGATTAGTTGTAAAAGAGAAAATGGGTATATCATGTCAGCTCTCAAATCTCAATTCAGCCTCACCTGTGAAATGGAACAATAGCCCTTGCATTGTTGCCTCCTAGATTTGTCACCAGGAAAACAGCCAGCAAGCCTTAAAATTCAACAGAACGACGTGAGAGAGAGATTAGAATGGCGAAGATCTTTCTCCCTACTCCCTTCCCCTCAATCCTAAAGCATCCTGGTCTTTGGGGGATTTTAACCATCACCATAAAGTGTCCAGAAATCGAGGCTGCATCCCAGGCCAGATCATTAGAGCCCCAAAGAGTCAATGAGTTATGGAATTTTTTAATCTCCTTGACCTTCTCAAGGAGGAGACTAGAAGGAATTTGTGACCCACACCAGCCCCCTCCCGCCCTTTAATGCTAGGATCCTCACTGCCTCAAGGGCCCTAAGGGTTAATGTTGTGGTGGAAAGCTCTTGAATTCTCCCCAGCCCACCCCCCAATCTCGTGGGCGATTCCAAATAATCCCCTGATAATAGAGCCTTTTTCTGTGGAGAGTACCTCACCCAGGCATTCACGGGACTGTTGATGTCAAGTATTTCAACAAATATGGGGCAGCCCGCAGCCCCCATCCTGGCCCCCCGGCCTTTGCCAGCAAAGACACGTTAATGATCTTCTGCCCCTCGGACCTGGCTCCCCGCTGCCAGGACAAAATTAAACCAGGCTGGAGAGTTAACTAGTGCTTTGCTGCCCAGGCAATTATATCCTTCCCAAACTCTCTCCCCCAGAAAGCCAGATGGGCTTTATAGAAACCAGACCCAGCCCACAGTTTTAATTATCATGGTCCCGTCAGAAATGAGTGAAATTATGAATGACCAAAAGCCTTCAACATCGGGTCCTGGGCCTCCCCTCCCCAGTAAAATTTTATTACCCCTTAAGGAAACAGCATCTATATATTCCAGGGAGGCCTCAAGCATTTGTTCATACCGGCATGGGTACACCTGTGTCATACACGAGGGGTTGAAGGAACTGCTTCTCCCTTTCCCCACTGGGGGATTGCAGATTCCCCTTCTGAAGGGAAGAGGAGGAGGGAGGAAATTGGACTTGTTTAAATTAACCTCCCTGGGAGTTGAGGCATAGCATCCTGGATTAAGGTGGCAGTAGGCCTGTCCTCCTCTGCCCTAGTCAGACCACATCTAGGGGACTGCCCTGGGCCATGGGCGCCACCTTCTAGAAAGGACGTTGAAAAGCTGGGCAGTATCCAGAGGAGGGCAAGAACAATAGGGAAGGGCCTTGAGAGTGAGTGCCATAAGAGGACGGTAGAAGGTCCTGTAGGTGTTTGGCCTGGAAGAGGAGATGGCTCAAGGGGAAGCCTGATAGCTGTTTTTCAGTATCTAAAGATTTGTCACAGAAGAGAGAAATTCAGCTCATTCTCTTTGTCCCCAGAAACCAGGAAGAGGAAGGGGTAGATGACAATGAGGCAAATTTAGGCTAAGGATTCAAAGGATCTGAAAGGAACCTGGACAGTCTCTGGAGGGAGTGGGTTCCTTCCCCACTTCCCATTCCCACCACCCCAATGTCAGTCTCCACTGGCAGGTCAGAGTGGGAATTCCCTATCATTTAAATGGTCTGGAGATTCTGTGATTATTTAGATAACATCTATAGCTAGAAGAGGCTAATTAGAGCTAATCTAATTAAAGTGAGAACTTTACAGATGGGGAAACTGAGGACCTGAGGCACTAAGTGACTTGCCCATGGTCACACAAGGACTAAGTAAAAGAGTCAGGATTGGAACCCAGAGCTTCTGTGGTTTCGGGTGATTGTGAGTAAATTCCTTCCTGTTCCTGAGTCTCAGTTTCCTTCTCTGAAAAATAAGCAAGTTGGACTAGGTGACCTCAAAGAGCCAAAAGCATATGATCCTATTGAGTTAGCTCAGTGGATTAGAGCATTGGACTTGGAGTCAGGAAGATCTGAGTTCAAATCCTGCTAACAACATTTAACTGCATAACCCTGTGACCCTATCTTAGCCTCAGTTACCTCATGTGTAAAACAAGAATCATATTAACACCTACCCAAAAGGGTAGTTGTAAGGATCAAATGAGATAATTTTGGAAAGTGCTTTGTAGAATTTAAAGTACCATAGAAATGTTAGCTGCTGTCAATAATAAGAACTGTCATAATATAGCATTTTAACATCTATAAAACTCTTTGCATATATTATTTCATTTTATCTACTAGATTATACATGTCCTGAGGGAAGGGACCATGGATTCTCTCAGCTATGACTCTAACACAATGTACACTGAAACGTTTGCAAATCTGGCTAATGAGAACATCTCCCTCCTGGACAAATCATTTCATCCCCCCCCCCCCCAGTCTCAATTTCCTTATGCATAAAATAGGGATCATAAGATTTGCTTGAAAAATAAATTATTTTTAAATATTTTTTTTTAAATTTGCTTGGATTACCCACACCTCAAGACTGTTTTCAAGGAAAGGGGTTTTGCAAGTTGTAAAGAGGTCTGTGCATCTCTGTTGCACTCTACATCAAAGGTTTTTAAAAAGTATAGAACAAAGAACGGGGTGAGGCATGAGGAGGAAGGTCATTACCAACGGTAGTTCTGTGTGGTTTTGGAGGGGTGGGTAGGGATTAGTGCTAGATTTGAGATCTTCATTGTGGTATCTTGGGGGAAAGAAGGAATAGAGATGCCTTTTCCCTGGTCTCCCTTTCATGGTGGCATCTGTCAATATTCTGGATAAGTCTGATAAACGATTGGGCTGGTCTCAGAAAGAAGGAAAAGCTTCAAATAGTGTGGACAGATTGTGTTTGATTTGGAGTCAACAAAATTCACAAACATCTATTCCTAGGGTACAGGGATGCCTGCTCTATACAGTGTCTACCTGTGTGTGTATGCATATATGTATGTGTGTATGTACATATATAGATACACATACATGTATGTATATGTGGTTTCCTCCTTTAAAATATAAGCTTCTTGAGGGCAAGGGATGTCTTGATTCTGTCTTTGTATCTCCACTTAAATGATGCACCTGGTAGTTCAGTGGATAGAGTGCTGGAGCCTGGAGTCAGGAAGACATCAGTTCAAATCCAACCTCAGACACTTTCCAGCTGTGTGATGATGGGCAAATCAGCCTCTGTTTGCTTCAGCTTTCTCCATTGTGATATGGAGGTAATAACAGCATCTTTCTCCCAGGATTGTTGTGATGATCCAATGAGATAATATTTGTAAAGTAGTTGGCACGTCGTAGGCACTATATAAATGCTTTTTCCCAGTGCTTAGCATGGTACCTAGTACATGGTAAATGTTTAATGATAATTGTCATAGCTCTAGGACCTCAGAGGTCATTCAAGTTTGACCTGTTTGTTTTACAAAAGAGGAAACTGAGACCCATAGAAGAGATGTTGTGGGATCATAAGACAATTGATTTAGTGCTGAAAAGGGACTTTTGAGGTCTTCAAGTGCAGCTCCTTCCTTTCAAAAAACCAAGGACCAGAAAAATGGATTGACTCATCCAGTATCAAACAAGTAATGAGTGAGAGCCAAGATCTGAACCCAGGTTCCAAATCCAGTTTGCTTTCGATGGAAGAAGAGCTGGGGGATAGGGACAAGGTAGAATCGACCTGATGGTCTGCAGAAATCTTGACTCTCCATCACTCCCAGCATATGCAAAGCCAAGGGCAGAGCTCTGAAGGTCAGCACGTCTGCTGAAAGGACAGACCTCCAATTCCCTTCCTTTCTGAGGCTAGATGCCCACTCACCCCCTTCCACCTCTCCACCAGAGCCCACAATTTCTTCCTTGTTTGGAATTAACAGGTCAAAAAGAAAAACACAATTGTATAACCATATTCTCTCTCTCCTCCCTTGAAAGATGGAGTCTCCTTTGCTGGCCATAAGGAAAATTCTAGACTTATCATCCCCTAATTAAGAAATATCTTGTGCAGAAATAAAACACACACAATACCACAAAGTTCCCTTTGTGCCTATGCAGACAGACCATGCTTTCCAGGGGAGACACAGTTCCAGCTTATTCTTATGTAGTAGGATGTTAACTTCACATTCTAATAAAAAAAAATAAAATGAATAATAATAAACATTTGCCCAAGAGTCAAGATCTTTCAGGAGACCCCCTCATCATTTTTCTTCCCCGACCTCCGTTTTTACTGGACCCCATCCAGTGATCTTATGGTGGGGCATGGCCTTTTTTCTCCCAGGCAACAAAAAGTCTTTTGTCGTCCTAAAAGGCTGTCAAGTTTATCCAAATATTCTCAGCTTACGACTAGCCCTTTTCTGAATTGATATTTCCTATAAAGGGACACTTTGTATCTTTAAGAAGGACCGGGGTTCTGTGGAGTTGAGGGGAAGCAGCCTTGACTGAGACTGAAGAAGAAGAAAAAATTAAAGGGGAAGAGGAGCCCCAGAACAGGGGAGATAGAGGTGAGGGGCAGGAGATCGGTGATCATGGCCATGATCATTGCTCCAGGAGGGGAGAGAATCTATAAGGAGCGACCTCCCTCTTCTCCTTGTCTCCCTCGCTCGGGCGCCCTCGCCAATCAGGGCCTTGGAAACTGCGAACTGTCTTTTCCATGTTTCTGCATCAGCTCTAATTTTGGCTACGCTTGTCCAGTCTGTTCGCAGCTGCCAAGTGCATGAAGTAATGAGAACGCCCGCCTCGGCGGGTGAAAGCCGAATTCCTTCCAGCCGCGCAGAGTCGGGCAGTCCGTGTGTGCTCCTGCTTTCAGCACTCAGCTGAAGTGGACCTCATTACAGAGTCTGGCTCTGCCGGGGCTGGGGGGAGCCCGGGCCCAGCCTGGGCATCACCTCCTTCGGGCTGCTCCCCAGGCTCAGCGCTCCATGAGCCCCGGCTAATTTAGCGTGTGTGTGTGTGTGTGTGTGTGTGTGTGTGTGTGTGTGTGTGTGTGTGTGAGAGAGAGAGAGAGAGAGAGAGAGAGAGAGAGAGAGAGAGAGAGAGAGAGAGAGATTTGTCTGCATTGAAGCACTTTACCGTTACAAAGCAGTGTGGAAAGAAGCAGGGGGAAGAAGAAAGAAAGACTGGGGAAGAGGGGAGACAGAGGGAGAAGAAAAAGGAAAAAGAAGAGAGAAGGACGAAGAAAAAAGGAAGAAAAGGAGGAAGAAGATAAGGGTAAAGAAGAAAAGAAAGAGGAGGAAGAAGAAAAAAGAAAGGGAAAAAGACAATCATGAAGAAGAGGAGGAAAAAGAAGAAGAATGAAAGAGGAGGAGGGAGAAGGGGAAGAGGGGAGGAAGATGAGGATGGTAAGGAGGTGAAGAGGACAAACAAGAAGAAAGGGGGAAGAAGAGGAGATGGAAGAAGAAGAGGAGAAAGAGGGTAAAGAAGTCCACATTTCTATAGCAAAGAAAGCTCTGCAAAGTATGTCCCGTACACTATCCTAATTGATTCTCCTAACCACCCTGTGGAGTAAATCCCCATCTGAGAGATGAGGAAACAGTCTCCCAGACATTATATGAGTGTCCCAGAGTTGGCCAGTTCTATGTCTAGGGTAGGATTGGAACCTGCCTCTTTCTGTTTCCAAGTCCAGCATCCTACCCTTAGTGCCAGGGTTCTTAAAGTAAGCCCCTTGAGCAATTTGTTTTAATTTGATAACTATATTCCCAGAAACCTGGTTTCCTTTGTAATCTTCTATATTGTATTTTTTGTTGTCGTATCCAACTCTTTGTGACCCCATTTGGTGTTTTCTTGGTAAAGATATTGGAGTGCTTTGCCATGTCCTCCTTCTTCAGTTCATTTCACAGATGAAGAAACTAAGGCGGCTGAAGCCAGATTTGAACTCACCTTTGTGAGTCTTTCTGACTCCAAGCTTGGTGCTCTAACCACTACACCACTTAGAAAGAGTGTTCCAGAGGCTTCACCAAACTACCAAAGGGGTCCATGACCCAAAAAAGGTTAAGGACCTCTGCTCTAAAGTGGGGGCCGTGGCTGATCCCAAGTCATACATGACCAGTTCATTGGATAGTATGCAGATGGATGGCATCCCAAACTCCCCCAAATAGAGGATTTGGAGGAGGCTTGTCTCCAACACAGTTACACCCACCACTAGCCCAAATATTCCCTTCTCCACCCCCTCTTTCCACTGTGCAAATTCCAAATCTCCATCTTTCTAAGGCAGGTCTCAGCCTCCTCGGAGCAAAACCATAGTCTTCATTTTATAACCTCTTCATTTGACAATCAGTCAACAAGCATTTATTAAGTACAGACTATAGACATGCCAGGCACTCAGAATACAAAGATAGAAATGGAATGTCTTGTGCAGGTGTCAATGGGAAAACTCCCTCCTTGCTCAGAATACCCACTTCCTATCCACCTTGTGACCTCTCTCCCCTCAGACCCCCAGACTTGGGGTGGGACAGAGCAGGCAGAATTCATTCCATTCTCCTTCCCCAAACACTCAGCACTTCCCAGACTTTCCTGTTACTGTCAGGTACTTTCATCCTTCTGGGCTCTTACATTCACAATGTTGTGCCCCCTTCAAGTCCTTATTCAGTCATTTCAGATTTGTACCAAATTGTCAAATCTTGTCATTTCTATCTCCATGTGGACTTTTCTATATGTCTCCTTCCCTCTCCTCCTATATCCTCCACCTTATTTCAGTCAACATGCACTTATTAAACACTTACTGTGTACTTAGCACCATGTTAAGCTCTATGTTAAGGGATTACAAAGAAAGTCTGTTAAGTCTTCACTCTTACAGAGCTCAGTCTAAGGAGGGAGACAACATGCAAACAGCACAAATAAAATGCATATGTGTATATATACATATAAATATATGCATATATATGAACATGAGTACTTATGATACATACAAATAAGATATATATGTGTCTATATGTGGATATATACATATGTATGTATATGGGTGGTTTTGATTTTTAATATATTTCCCCCAATTACATTGAAATAATTTTTAAACATTTTTTTAAACTTTTGAGTTCCAAATTCTATCCCTCCTTCCCTCCCTCCCCTCCCACCTCACAGTGAATGATCCGATATAGGTTAATACATGCACAATAATTTAAACATTATGGATGTTTTAGTATTGTCTTCCTCATTGGACCCCATTAGTTCCTCAAGACCAGGAGTTGTTTTCTATACAGACACACAACACACACACATACACACACACACATATACCTATACCTACACATGTGTATCTATATTCAGGACAAGTTGGATATAGTCAATCAATAAACATTTATTAAGTGCCTACTGTATGCCTAGAACTGTGATAACTGCAGAGTCCCAGATGGGAGGCACTAGCATTAGAAGGGATTGGGAAAGTCTTCTTGTAGAAGGTGGAATTTTCTTCATGGCTCTCACCTTCTACATGGTCTCCTTGCCTCTAGTCTCCCCCAATTCCAAAGTGATTTCGCCAAAGCACAGGTCTGATCATGTCACTCCCCCACTCAATAAACTTCAAGGGGTCCCTACTAGTATAAAATATTATTTCATATTTATCCAATCATTTCTTCATTTCTGTTTTGATATAATAGTTATGTCAGAATCACATTTTTAGAACTGAAAGGGAACCTTTAAGGATAAGTCCAATTCCTTGCTTCTTTTTTTTTAACAGATGAGGAAACTAAGACTTAGAGAGCTTGAGTGACTTGTCCTATCAAAATCACAAGCTAGCCAGTATACAAGGCAAAATTTGAATTCAAGTCTTCCTGACTCCAGGTCTAGCCCTCTTTCCATCACACTGCTCAGCTACAGCAGGTGACACAATGTCATGGAAACAGCACTGGAGTCAGAGGACCTGAGTTCAAATCCTACCTTTGCCAATTACTATCTGTGTAAACTTTTCATTTCTTTCTGGACCTCAGTTTCCCACTCTATACAATGAAGAGTAGACAGTCTCTAAGATCTATGATCCCATTGCTAATTGACAATGCCTGGGCTTTGTCCCCCTATTAACAATCACTGGTGATATTCACATAACTGCCTTAAGGTTTGGGAGGCACTTTACAAATACTCTCTGATTATACCCAATAGATTATGAGCTCTGCAAGAAAAGGGTCCATGCCTAATCTAAATTTAGCATATCCCCTAATGCCCAAGAACATGGTTTTGTAGAGAAATAATCAATGTCTCTAGATTAGAGGAATGTGAACATTTCTCCTTCATGCTGCCATAGTCCAAGGCTCACTGAGGAGGGTGAATTCAGACTGAGTATGAGCAGATGTCATGATGATAGATGATTTTGAGCTGGCAAATATTTTGACTTGAAATTACTTTTCTTTCTTTCTTTTTTTCTTCAAGAAACTCTAATTACCCCTCTGGAGTCTAGCCACTAATTGAATAGTGTTTGGCTCTTCTGTGCCCTCACATTCAGAATCCTCCTCCCACCCCCCACCCCCCTGCCCCACTCCCATCCCCATACTCAGGAGAGTTGCTCCCAACCAATCCTACAGTCTTGAAATAGTCTTCATTCCACCATTTTGCAAGGAAGTCTTGCAAACTCCTCCCCTGAACACCAGGCCAGGGGAAGATGTGACTAACCTAACTCTAGGCATTTCTTCCTTGTCTCCTCAAGATGAGAACTGAGCCAAGTTCTGAGCTCTTAATTAATATCTCTATTAGCAATGAAAAATTCAAATTGAATGAGCGACAACAATCTTTAATTGGTAGTGAGTCAGACCTTAAATCAACAAGCATGTATTAAGAGCCTCGGCAGCATGCCAAGTGTTGGGTATGCAAAGAAAGGTACAAAGTAGCCCACAGGAAGCTCCCATTCTAAAGGGGGGAGACAACAGGAAAACAATTAGGTATGCATGGGATACATAGTAAGTAATCTCTGAGTCAAGACCTGAATTCAAGACCCAGCATGACATACTGACTGAGTGACCCTAAATAAGTCATTTAATCTTGAGGCTCCCCAGAAAGTTTTTTAAGGCTGTAAATTTCAGGTGGTTTGCTTATCTGCATTAGTAAAGGGTGCTGCTTTCTGGGAACACCTTATAAATGGTCTGGTTTCAAAAAAGAAACTGGATTCTCACTCATAGACCACTTAGAAGCTGAGTCAAGACACTATGAATCCCATTCTGACCCCAAGAAACGAACTGGTCCCAGGAGCTGCTGAGGATAGGACAATTGATGACTACAAAATAAGGGTGTCTGTGTACAGACAGTATGTCACAGCAGAGCAAAATGAATTTAGCAACACCAAGTCATTCTGGAGGAAAAGCTGAGAGTTATGGGTATGTCTTCTTCAAATTTAGCATCGAGAAAGAGCTGAGGGATTTTTTTCTTAAACTACTTGTGAATCAGGAGAGGGGCTAAAGGCCTGGGGCAGCGGGGGGACACACTTGATTTATAAAAGGTTATATATACCAGCATACAGAGCTAGAGAGTGCATTCTAAGAGTTTGGGCTTCCTATAAGGAAGGAAAAGAGAGGAAAGGAGAGAAGAGGAGAGGAAAAGAAGAGGGAGAGAGAGAGAGAGAGAGAGAGAGAGAGAGAGAGAGAGAGAGAGGAGAAGGAGGAGGAGGAGGAGGAAGAGGAGGAGGAGGAGAAGGAGAAGAAGAAAAGAAGAAGAAGAAGAAGAAGAAGAAGAAGAAGAAGAAGAAGAAGAAGAAGAAGAAGAAGAAGAAGAAGAAGAAGAAGAAGAAGAAGAAGAAGAATGAAGGAGAGGGAGAGAGAAAGGAGAAAAAGGGAATAGGGGAGAGAGAGAAGAGAAAAGAAAGGAGAGAAAAAAGAGACAATAAAGAAAGAGAATAAAAAGAAAGAAGGAAGGAGAGATGAAGAAAGAGAGAGAAAAGGAGAAAAAGAAGGAGGCAGGGAGAGGGGGAAAGAGAGGAGAAAGAGGAGAAAGAAGGAGGGAGGAAAGTCATTTCAATATAGACTAAATCAAAGGTTTATGCATCAAGTTATAGGATCATACTAGACCTGAAACTGGAAAGGACCCCAGAGGTCATTTAGTAGAGCCCCTTCATTTTACAGAAAAGGTCCAATGTCATGCAAATCATAAAGGGCAGCAGGGATTCAAACTCAGATCCTTTCACTCCAAATCCTGCACTGTTTCCAATGCACATGCTGACTCCAATTTCTCAAAAACATAAGATTTAAAGCTGTAAGGAAGCTCAGACCTTTCCAAGGCCCAGTGGAAAGAACTCCAGATTTAGGGTCAAAGGACCTGGGCTTAAATATAAGATCTGCTACTACTCACATAACTTAGGACCCTGAGCCTCAGTTTTCCTATCTGTAAAATAAGAAAGATTGTAGTAATTGGACTCTGAGCTCCCTTCCTGCTTGAAATCTGCCGTTGTCCAATCCTACGTGGAAGTGCTTGGATTCTTTCAAGGATGGACTCTGGCTGAGACAATCCATTATAACAGAAAAGGTGCTGAGCCTGGGGAAGGGCTTGATGGCATGATTGGGAGGCAGGACAGCTGTTTCAATCTTGTCTTAATAAGAACCCAATCAATGCTTGCCGGTTGATTAATCGATTGATCCGGTCACCGGTTCGCCTTTGGTAAGTAGGCTCCATAGAAAGTACTCTCCTTGAGAGCAAGGCCAGTAACCTTATTTTTGTCTTTGGATTCCCAATGTCTAGTTCAGAGCCTGGCACATAGTAGGTAGTTAACAACTGCTTGTTGACTGATTAACTTTTTGACTAGAGTATAAACCTGAGGACAGAAGAATGGTTTTCATTCTTTTCTTTGTTCCTAGCATGCAGTCGGTATTTAATAAGTGCTTGCCGATTAATTATAAAATGAAAGGGTTGGATTAATGCTGGGAGCAGTGTTATTCAGTTGAAATCTCTTCCTTTGGGTGTGTTTCTCTCCAGGCACCTGGGATCTGGGTTTTTTTGTTTGTGTTCTTGTTTTTGTTATCCAAACCAGTACACCAGACCCAGAGAGCATGTTAGGCAAGGAAGCATGTTAATTAAGCAGGTTTTCTTCCCTGATTTTTTATTCACAATCTTACAATATCAGTGCAAACATCTGCCAGAGTAATTAATATCTGCTCCCAAGAGGAGGGCCTTATAGGTGGTAGCATCTTTGGAGGCCTTACTCTTATACTTTTTTGTGGTTTTAAGAAAGAAGTAAATAAAAAGTCCAAGAAATACCCCAATTAAAATGTTCCTCGCTTCTCCTACACCCGAGTTTCAATCCTGGATAATTGTGTTCCCAGGCCTTTGAGAGCCCACGGGGGTGTCAGGTACAACCACAGATCATTCCTGTCATCTAAATACCATATGATTAGATTTTTAATAAACCGTTTCGGCAGCATTTCCTGGGCTTGAATAGACCTTTGAATGGGTTTGCTCAGGCCTTTGAAAGGGAGCTGGGGAACATCAGTGTGGGGGATGCACTTTCAGTCCCCTTAAAATATTTTGTCAAAAGGTGAGCAGCCCTACGTACCAGTATGGAGCATTGGTGGAGGGGCGGGGAATAGCTCAAGAGTGTGACTTAAGAGAAGGCTCCGGCTGCCGCTCTGTGGGTTTCACTAATAGTTTCCGAAATTGCTTTTGAGTTTGGGGGGCTGGGGAAGCCACTGAACACAGGCTCTGGGTTATATATCTCCAAATGGGCAACATTCA
Organism: Gymnobelideus leadbeateri; assembly: GCA_011680675.1. Lineage (NCBI taxonomy): Eukaryota > Metazoa > Chordata > Mammalia > Diprotodontia > Petauridae > Gymnobelideus > Gymnobelideus leadbeateri. The sequence continues at coordinate 27,056 of WOXC01001048.1, forward strand.
GAAAACCTCCATTGGTCCAGACATGCCCAACCTTTGCAAGTTCCAAGGGCTTGGGTGCATTTCCAGTGTGGACATATTTTGGGTATTTTCTCTGGCTTGGACTCCTCTTCTCCAACTACTGACCAACTGGGTTTCCTTCAAGTCGCAAATAAAATCCCACCTTCTGCAGGAAGCCTTCCCTAATCCCTCTTAATTCCAGTGCCCTCACTCTCTTAATTATTTCCCACATGCCCTGTATATAGCTTGTTTTGTAGATAACTGTTTGTATGTTGTCTCCCCCTTGAGCTTATAAGCTCTTTGAGGACAGGGATGGCTTTTTGTCTCTTTCTGTATCTTCAGTGCTTAGCCCTGGCACATGGTAGCTTACTTAATAAATGCTGATTGTTTGATTGTCCCAAGGTCACATAGGCCATAGGTTATGGAGAAAACATAAACCCAAGTCTTCTGACTCAAGCCTTCTTGGCATTGTACCACACCAACTACCACCTGGGATAACTGAGGTACTTAGGCTCAGACTCCATTGTGATCCAAAAGCCATGGTGGCCTTTGCTCGCTGGTCACTCCTGATCAGATGGACTGAGAGTTTCAAATGGGGGAGATAAATACTTCTCTTTCTTAAACATTTCATATGACCTCTGATACATACTAACTGTGAGACCCTGGACAAGTCAATTAACTACTCAATCCCTCAGGAAGCTTTCTAGATTATAAATTTCACTTGCGTTATTGTCCTGAATTAGTGGATGGAATTTTCCACACCAGAAGTTTACTCCAGGGTCAGAATATCCCCTTCCTTCTCTACATCTTCCCCCGGCAGCACATTTATCACATGTCAACATTTTATTACAGAGTTCTAGGGGTTCTGGGTTCAGGCTCTGCCTCTGACACTTATTAGCAATGTGACTCTAAGCAAGTCACTTAACCACTTATGCCCCTTAGGCAACTAACTGCCTTAATGGGGCTTACAAGGCAAGCTATAAAAGGATTTTAATCTGTGTTGGTGAAGAGACTTCCCACATGAGGTTTCCCTTCCCTCCCATTCCCCACCATGCTGATGAAATCCTAGGTCATCTCTGCATTGATATCAACTCATTTGGAGGAAAAGAATGGGCTTATAGGGCCCTAATTTAGAACCAGAAGGAACCTCAGAGTCCATCTGATCTAAGCACTCATTTTGCAGATGGGGAGACTGAGTCAAAGAAGGTTGAGTAGGATAAAACCAAGATTCAAACTCAGACCTTCTGGCTCTATGGAAATCCAGCCCTCTTTCTACCAGGTCTTCTTTCCTCATTTTCTCTGAAGCAAAAGTGAAGGCAATAACTAATCCCAACAAGTATTGTAGGGCCATAGATTTAAAGATTGGAGGGCCCTCAGAGGCTGGTCCCCTCATTTTATAGATGAGATTAAGGAACTTGCCCAAAGAAATATATCTAGTAAATTACATGGTGGGAGGCACTTGGACATATCCACAAAAAATACTGAAGTCAGTAACTTATGGGGCATCCAAACAGAAAAGAAGATGAAAAATGATATTTTAAATGATAATTTCCACCAGAAGTCAGGTTTTTGCTTCTTTGTGGCCATATACTTTTAGAAGGCTGGCAAGATATGTACTTAATTCTCTCCTAGAGATTTCAAACAAAAGAGTTCATCAGAAGGAACTTGAAGATTCTAAGATTCAGAGTTGGTATTAGGGCTGATCTAGCACCACCGATTTTATAGATAAGGAAACCAAGTCCTAGGAAGAGATGGACCCAAGGGGTCCAAACTCAGAAGTTTATGGTGAAATTCCCCCTTTATTTTCTCAGACTTCTCCTCCGTGGGGCACACTATAAGAAAGTATCAGAGCTGGGATTAGAACCCATAGCCTCTAAACTTCCAAACTGGCATGCTTCTGCCTGCACCCCATTTCTCCCTTCCTTTTCCCCAGAAGGGAGAGTTTCCCCCAGTAGCCTGTATGGGACTCCAAGGCTGTCTGTGGGTGAGGTCCCTATTTTCTTCCTTCAGGACAAACAGGTCTTATCCTTATTTGCACCCCACAGGTCATTTGGGGGCAGCATTGTCGAGGGGGGAGACAGAAGCCTGTGTTTCTCCTCTT
>WOXC01001049.1:0-232500 GCA_011680675.1 Gymnobelideus leadbeateri
CCTGCACTCTGTCCACTGAGCCCTACCTGCCTCTACTATATGTTGCTTATTTATATAATTATGTATTATATATTACTTATTATGTTGTTGTTGTCGTTGTTCAATCATTTCAGTCATAACCAACTCTTTGTGGCCTCGTTTGGTTGTGTCTTGGCAAAGATACTGGAGGGGCTTGCCATTTCTTTCTCTAAATCATTTTACACATGAAGAACTGAGGCAAACAGGGTTAAGTGCCTGTGGTCACATAGCTAATAAATGTCTAAGGCTAGATTTGAATTCAGTAAGATGGGTCTGCCTGACTCCAGGCCAGGCACTCTATCTCCTGTGCCACCAATATTATATATTATAGTGATATATTGCGAATATATAATTGTTTATTATATGTTACTATCTATCATGACATCTTATGTCATTGTTTAGTAATTTTCAGTCATATTTGACTCTTCATGACCCCATTTGGGATTTTCTTGGCAAAGATACTGGAGTGGTTTGCCATTTCCTTCTCCAGATCATTTTGCAGATGAGAAAACTGAGACAAATGAAGTTTAGTGACTTGTCCAAGGTCACATAACTAATAAGTGTCTGAGGATGTATTTTAACTCAGGAAGATGAGTCTTCTTGAGTCTAGTATTCTGTCCAGTACTCTATCCAGTACTCTATCGACTTTGCCACCTAGCTTCCCTATCTACTATATAACTATGTGTTATATATAAATTATTTTATATCACTATATATTATAACATATATTATGTGTTATAACAATACTATTTATTATATAATTATATTATAATGTATATTATATTCTAGCATAATTTGTACTATATCACTATATATAATTATATATTATAGTATATATTATATATTATTACAATAATATATTACTATCTACAATATATAATTATATATTATAATTTATTTTATATGTTATATACTACAAACTATCCTTATTGTTCTCTCTCTATGGTGCTCTTTTCTAGCTCTGCCCTTTGCACTGGCTATCCCCCATGCATAAAGTAGATACAGAAATAAATAAGGCTTCAATGGATCTTATAGGAGGAGATGACATATACATAGATAAATATATTATTTGTTAGAATATGGCAAGGGTATAATGATAGCTATCATTATATCCATTTAGAACTTTAAAGTTGGCAAAGCCCTTTGCATATATTATCTCATTTATTTCTCTCAACAATAGAAACTGGGAGGTCAGTTCTATTATTATTTTCATTTTAGAGATGAGGAAACTAAGCATGGGAGAAGTTAGATGGTCTAGGGTCACACAGCTAATGTCTGAGGCAAGATTTGAATTCAGATCTTCATGACTCCCAACTCCCTACCCACTGAGCCACCTAGCTGCCATAAAGTATTTTGTGTTTGTTGAGTCACTTTAGTTGTATCTGGCTCTTTGTGATCCCATTGGGGGTTTTCTTGGCAAGGATATTGGAATGGCTTGCCATTTCCTTCTCCAACTCATTTTACAGATGAGGAACTAAGGCAAACAGTTAAGTGACTTGTCCAAGGTCACTTAGGGTCACACAACTAATAAGTATCTGAGGTTAGATTTGACCTCAGGTCCTCCTAACTCCAGGACCAGTTCTCTATCCATTGTCCCACCTAGCTGTCCCTTAGAGAAGTATATAAAATGCTATTAAATATTTATATTAGGGAAAAATCAGTTTTCCAATGAATTGTACATTTAACTTGTGTAAAAATAGCTCTTTCAAACAAACAAGGGCTACTTCCAGCTAAGATTTTATGGAAAACTCTTTGGTAGGTAATGTCTTTTAGAGCCTTCTTGGTTAATAATACAATAAAGACCAGGGGGTCAAACACCCTTTCTCCCTAAGGGGACCCAATTCTGAGTTCAGACAGGCCAGGTTCAGTCCCAGAGGAGTCTGACCTCCAAAAGGAGACATCAGACTTTTTTCTTACTCTCTGGCTTAGTATACTCCCATTCTAGAGTGGTAGAAAATCTAAAGAAAATCTTTTAAAGTTTAGGAATGGCTCATGTCTATGGACTCCTTTAAAAGGGATTAAAAGTTTTGCCAAGAAAACTTAAAATAAGATCATGAAGAGTTAGACATGACTGAAATGACTCAATAACAAAAATTATTATTTTATAGGTCCACTTGGAATTTATGATTGTTTTGATTTCTTGATTTAAAAACATCATCCAGGAAAAAAAATCCTTCCAGAAAGTTAATTAATGTACAAAGTTGACTGGGTATAGAGAACCTATTTATTTCTTTCTCCACAATAAAAGCACTTAAATCACAAAGGCCTCATAAGTGTGCATTGGCAAATAACACTTTTAAAACTTGAAACATTAATTCATAATTTCTATTAGACTCTCCTAGGAAGCTGATCCTTAAAACACTAAACCATGGAAGATTTGTGGGACTATTGAATAAGCATTTCTGTTGGGGGTATACGTGCAGTTCCCCTGGAGGCATGAGACCGAGAGCATGCTGACTCTACAGTAACACTGTGGAGGTAAATCAGACATTCTGTGAGACAGCTCTGTTCCAGGAAGGGAGCTCTGTGACCTTTTGACTTGTTGCCAACCGATAAGGTCTTCAAGGGGAGAGAAACCTTGAGATTCCAGGGAGGTTTGGGGAGGTTTAGGGAGGTTTGGAATATCCTGCCCAGTACTCAGGAGCCTGATACAGAGTACTCAGCTGTGATGTAAGAGGCGTATGGGAACAAGGACAATGTTGTACTCCCAAAGATAGTTGTTTGTATGCAATTATACACTATATACTCTGAACTCTTGGCTGATCATGTAGAAGTTAGGATGTAATCACATAAGAAGCTGCTGAATAAAGTCTTGTTACTCTTTGACTCTCCTGGCTTGGAACTCCATTCTTGGGGAACGTAGCTGGACTACAAGCAGGTGTATGTACACTGAAGGCCAGAATAAGGTAAGACCCGGCCGCCCCTGACCTTGGAGGTCGGATCACATTTCACATTCTCCTTGGACCTGTACTGTTTGAGTACCTAAGTATAAGGTCTCTGCTGGCAAACCAGGCAAGCCATGCTAATCTTGCTACCTGTGGTCACCTTCTCCAAGAAGTTGTTCGGGAGATCTGTTTCTGAATAGTCACTCCCTGAACCCAGGAATTCCTGATCTCTCAAATTCACAAGATCTTCTCCAAGGTCAGGAACACATCCATCTCAGTAGGACCACTCTTATCTGTGCTCCAGAAAAGAAATTCAAAGAAGCAGCTAAGACCTTGAAGGCCAGTCTCAGGTTCACCTAGAAAAGGTCATGTGCTGCCCTCAGGAGGTAGTAGGAAATTCACTGAAGGTCTGCAGTTGGTATTTTCTTACTGCATGTCTTCAAGCATATTACAAATATAAAACATGTTTCACTCATATTGTAAGGGAGATTTTTTGTTCAGTAATGGGTTGGAGTATATGGCCTCTGAGATTTCCTCAATCAACCAACAAGCATTTGTTAAATATCTATAATGTGAGAAGCACTATACTAGTCACCAGGGATATAAAGATAAAAGCAAAAACAGTCCCTGATCTCAAGGAGCTCCCAGTCTAACAGAAAGATAGCACATACATGTATAGGTTTAAGGCTAGGGACTGGACCTAATATTTCATTGACAGTGAGGAATCCCAGGTGAGGAAAGGACCTCTTCCAGTGAAGGTTGGCAGTACTTTCTCTCTAGCTTATAGTTTTAGAGAATTTCCTTGATCATTGAGAGGTTAAGTTTGTACCCGGGGTCACACATGCAAGAGGCAGAACTTAGCTGTAAAACCAGCTTTTCCTGACTTCAAGCCTAACTCTCACTACACTCTACCACATTGCCTCCCATATTGTTACAAGAGATGTCATGAAGAGTGACAAGATGTGACAATTGGGTGGACATGTGTGGTGAATGAGAGTGTGGGGGATAGAGGATCACCTCAACTAGATTCGGGTGAATTTTTATTTGCTCAGGTAGTGTCAAAGAGAAACAAGACTGACCCTGGGCACAACTGTATAGTGGATGAAGCAGGCCATCACCTACCCTTCTCTCTTTGTACTTTCCTCCCCTTCTACTCTGTTGTGTAACTGATAGTAAAAAAGGAAATGACAGGGCAGGGACTTCGGCCCCTTCTACCCAAGAAACATGTGTATTCAGTTAGCCAGGTTTATACTGGAAGACCTTGACCACCTTTCCCCTACTCTCATGCTTCCTTTCCTCAAGCATAGAATTTAGGAAATAGCATTGAGTAGTGGATAGATCACTGAACCTGGAATCTGGAAGACCTTGGTGCAGATGCTGCCTCAGCTGTGTAACTTTGAATATATCATCTAGTCTCTTTGTACCTCAGTTCCCCCAAGTGCATGTAATCCTGGGCTCAAGTCAAATATGTGCATAAGACTCTCCTCATTGATGAAGAGGAGGATGCCTCCATACTGAATGCCTGAGTGAGAGGTGGAATTGGTGTGAGAGGAGGCACCTTCTTTTTATTTCAGGAGAAGATATATAGTTCAAAACCTTCTTCAAAATCCCAAGGAGAGAAAAAAAATCTTTGGGAAGCAGCAGATGCGTAATAAGAACTGGTGCCTCAACATGTCCCTGGTTTCTACCCTAGAGACTTTGGGGAATTTTCCCTTGGGTGAGACTGGTTATATCTTGCTCCCAATGAAAGAACTAATTTACTCTGTACTGTCTGGAATACTCCAATTTCTTTTTATTTCTGTTTGCTAGCTACTTGGATAAATTAGTCACTATTTGTGATAGTCTTTTGTATAACTAGCATTCATTGGGAATGGGTCAAGCCATCAGATAAGCATGGGGCACTCCTTCACTTTTATGGTATAGTGGTCAGAAAAGTGACTTGAACCTAAAAATCATTTCCTTTGATTAGCAATATTTAGTGGGGCAGGTATATATAATTATAGCCTGGTTGTTATTGTTCAGTTGTTTTTCAAGGGTGTCTGACTCTTTGTGACCCCATTTGGGGTTTTCTTGGCAAAGATATTGGAGTGGTTTGCCATTTCCTTCTCCAGCTCATTTTACAGATGAAGAAACTGAGGCAAACCAGGTTAAGTGACTTGCCCAGGGTCACACAGCTAATATGTATCTGAGGCCAGATTTGGACTCAGGAAGATGTGTCTAGGCCCAGCACTCTATCCAATACCCCATCTAGCTGCCCCTTCTTTAAAGTGAGAAAAGTGTTGAGACTCATGATCCCTTCTCCTAATACCCTTTAGGCAAGAATTAAAATCTTTCTTGGAGAGGAGCAGTCAGAATCCCCAATATATCTATGAAAGCCCTTTCTCAAACCAAATTTAGGCAAACACATGTGAACACACACACATAAGCTACATGAGTAATACACATGCCTTATATATAAATGAATATGTTCAACTCAGTGGCCTCAAAGGCCCCTTCCACATCTAAGTCATCTTATGCTCCCAAGAGTCTATTTTTTTCCCCTTTTTTGTAGGTGGGAAGGCAGGGCAATTGAGGTTAAGTGACTTGCCCAAGGTCACACAGCTAGTTTTGTGTTAAGTGTCTGAGGTCAGATTTGAACTCAGGTCCTCCTGACTCCAGGGCTGGTGTTCTATTCACTATGCCACCTAGCCACCCCCCAAGATTCTTATAAATATCAAAATGTCAATGAAGGCCTACCAGTGCTAGAGACAAGGACAACATCTAGCAGAGTGGTCCAGGTAACAGCAGCACTATCAAGTTTGTAATGAGGAAGAACCCCCAGAGATTAAGATTGCACATAGATCACTCTTGGCTTTTAATTGGTCTGTATTCAATAAAGGTACAATGTTAACTGGAAAATAAGCCGACTTGCAAAAAATAAATTATGTTCCAGTAAGGCTTAAATATTAGCCTTCTAATTATATGTTACTATTAGTGATAAGTTACTGAATCCTATTTTATTTATTCTGTGATTCTTTATTACTTAACATTCTCTTTTCTATATGGGAATGTTACATATTTTATACCTGATCATGTCTATATACTGGGTACCTTTTTTTTAAACTTCCTAATTTGCTTGAAAAAACCCTAGACTTTGAGCCCATTAACCATTTGATAATTAGCAACTCTGTTAGTAGCATCTTTTTCTGAAGTTAACCATGGTGGAAGTGAAGAGCCAATGAGTGTGACAATTAGGGGAAATCTTACTTCCCTTCTTGATAAGTCAAGCAAATAGTGATGGAAAGTAAAGAACAGGAATTGGCATAGTTCAACAGTCCCTATGGCCTCAACTGGATGGTATCAGCTACCTACTGTGCCATATTTAATAAACAAGGGTTTGTCATCTGTAAGTTTATGAAAAATAGCAGCTTCTTGTGAATAACTCTATCTTCTTGATTATGTCCAGGTATTCAATATATGCTAAATTTTGGCAACCTGAGGTATATTTCACAGTTTCAAGAGTTTCCTCAAAAAGTATTCATTAAACAATAAACCTGGGCACCATACTTTTTGTATTTTCTAGTACTAATGATCTGATCTTTTACCATTAAAATGAACTCTTCTGTTTAAGTCTGTATCTTCCAGACTCCATCACTTGATCAGTGTTTTATTTTTTTCTTTTAAATTAAATTTTACGTTTATTTTTAGTTTACATCATTCATTTCCACAAGATTTTGAGTTACAAATTTTCTCCCCATCTTTCCCCTACCCACCACCCCAAAACAGTGACCCCACTGTATACCTCCTCCCCCAATATCCCTCTCTCCTATATCCTCCCTCATCCCCCCTCTGACTTTCCAGTAGGGCAAGATGGATCTCTATACCCCAGTGCCTGTATATCTTATTTCCCAGTTGCATGTGAAAAATAATAATTATATGTTTTTTAAATATTTGATTTTGATTTTAAAACTTTGAATTCCAGATTCTTTCCCTTCCTCCCTTGTCACCAACCCTTCCTGGGAAGATAAGCAATTCAATATATGTTGCACATGTGTAGCTAAGCAAAACATTTCCATAGTGGATATATTGTGAAAGACTGACTATATTTCCCTCCATCCTATCGTGACCCCTACTTGTTCTACTCTCCACTTTGATCCTGTCCCTTTTCAAAAGTGTGTGCTTCCAACTTCCCTCCCCCCAACGTGCCCTCCTTTTCATCATCCCCCCTCTCATCCCCTTCACCCCTACTCTCCCTATAGGGTGAGATACCCTATTTAGTGTGTATTTCATTCCCTCCCTAAGCCAAATTCAATGAGAGAAAGATTGACTCATTCCCTTTTGCCTCCCTGTTCTTCCCCTCCGTTGTAACAGTTTTCTCTTGCCTCTTTTATATGAGATAATTTACCTCATTCTGTCTCTCCCCATCTCCTCTCATTATATTCCTCTCTCACCTCTCAATTTCATTAGTCAGATACTTCATTAAGTATCATCCCTTCCTATTCAATTGGTCCTGTTCCCCCTGTTTGTGTATACCTGTACACACATACACACACTCACATATGTATTCATATGCCCATATACTCTCTTATATAGACATATACATGTGTGTATACACATACATATATATATATGTACATTTCTATTCCCTTCAACTATTCTCATACTGAGAAAAGTTTCATAAGTTACAATTATTGTTTTTCCATGTAGGCATGTAAATAGTTCAACTTTGATAAGTTCCTTATGATTTCTTTTCCCTGTTTACCTTCTCATGCTTCTCTTCTTTCTTGTATCTGAATGTCAGATTTTCTATTCAACTCTGGTTTTTTCATCAAGAATGCTTGAAAGTCCTCTATTTAATTCAATGACCACATTTTCCCCTGAAACATGACACTCAGTTTTGCTGGGTAGGTGATCCTTGGTTTTAATCCCAGGTCCTTTGACCTAGGGAATATCATATTCTAAGCCCTCTGATCCCTCAGTGTAGAAGCTGCCAGATCCTGTGCTATCCTGATTGTGTTTCCACAATATTCAAATTGTTTCTTCCTGGCTGCTTGTAATATTTTCTCCTTGATCTGGGAATTCTGGAACCTGGCTATAATATTCCTAGGAGTTTTCTTTTGGGGATCTTTTTCAAGAGGTGATTGGTGGATTCTTTCAACCTTTATTTTGCCCTCTGGGTCTAAAACATCAGGGCAATTTTCCTTGAGAATTTCTTGAAGGATGTTTTCTAGGTTCTTTTTTTTTTGATCATGGCTTTCGGGTAGTCCAATAATTTTTAAACGATCTCTCCTGGATCTATTTTCCAGGTCAGTTGTTTTTCAAATGAGATATTTCACATTGCTTTCTATTTTTTTCATTTATTTGGATCTGTTTAATAGTATCTTGATTTCTCATAAAGTCACTAGCTTCCACTTGCCCCAATCTCATTCTGAAGAAATTATTCTCTTCAGTGAGCTTTTGAGATTCTTTTTCCATCTGGCAAATTTGGCTTTTTGAGCCATTCTTTGCCTCATTGCCTTTTTGAGCCTCTTTTGCCATTTGAGTTAGTCTATTTTTAAGGTGTTATTTTCTTATGTCATGTTGTTGACTCTCTTTTCATGATTTTCTTGCATCATTTTTATTTCTCTTCCCAATTTTTCCTCCACTTCTCTTATTTGTTTTTCAAAATCCTTCTTAAGCTCCTCCTCTATGGCCTGTAATCAGTTCATATTTTTCTTGGAAGCTTTTTGTGCAGGAGTTCTGACTTTGTTGTCTTCCTCCTATTCCATGCTTTGATCCTTTTTGTCTCCCCAAAAAGGAATCCAAAGTTTTATTGCTGTGTTTGCTTTGCTTCCTTTGCTTGCTCATGTTGCCACTCAATTATTTGACTTTTGAGCTGTTTGCCACAGTAGAACTCTGCTTCCAGAGAGGAGGACTTTGTCCCAAATCACTGGGGTTTTCACAGCTGCAGGAGCTATTAGTTGGGTGCCCTCTCTGAAGCCTCCACAGGCTCTGGCATTTGATCACTGACCCCAGGACCTCCACCCTAGACAGAAATCCAGATCCAAGGGGATTAAAGCAAGAGCGATTACCCCTCAGACTTGTAGCTTGGTCCCCCTACAATCTGCAGGCCAGGAGCTCTGAAGCAGCCATGCAGTGGTGGTCGCCGTGCCTCAGTTGCTTTTCCCTCTGGGGGGCAGAGACTGAACCATACTATCGGACCCCCTGTTCCCAAAGTCCACACTGACCTCTCACTTTGTCTTTGGCATTTATGGATTGATAATTCTGGAAAACGCCACAGCTGCTGGTGATCCACTCTTCTGAAGTCCCTCAGACCACCCTGGGGCTAAAACTATAGACTCATGCTTTCCTTCTGGGAGGAGCCGAGCCGGGTGTGGAGCCTTGTGTGAGGGGTGCGGATCCCAGGAGAGCCAGCACCAGCTAGGGCCAGGGCCAGGGACTGTGGAAGGGCAAGGGGAGAAGTGGTTGGCCCCGGCCTAGTTCCCTGCCACAGTGCCAGAACATGGCCCAGAACCTGAAGGACTTCGCAGGGCAGCTGCCCGCTGGTTCCCAAGGCATGGGCACAGCACTGAAGCTGCTGCTTGGGGCTGGGGCTGGGGCTGGGGCTATGGCCTACGGAGTCTGAGAGTCCGTGTTCACTGTGGAAGGTGGTCAAAGAGCCATTTTCTTTAACCGAATTGGGGGTATACAGCAGGATGCCATTCTTGCAGAAGGATCACACTTCAGGATCCCCTGGTTCCAGTACCCCATCATCCATGACATTTGTGCCCCGCCCTGTGAGATCTCTTCTCCCACAGGCTCCAAAGACCTTCAGATGGTGAACATCTCCCTTTAAGTGCTCTCCCAACCCAATGCCCTGAAGCTGCCCAGCATGTACCAGCACTTAGGGCTGGACTATGAGGAGCGAGTGTTGCCCTCTATCATCAGTGAGGTGCTCAAGAGTGTGATGGCCAAGTTTAATGCCTCACAGCTGATCACACAGCAGGCATAGGTGTCCTTGTTGATCCTGCAGGAGCTGACAGAGTGGGCCAAGGACTTTAGCCTCATTCTGGACGATGTGGCCATCACAGAACTGAGCTTCAGCAGAGAGTACACACCTCAGTGGAGGCCAAGCAAGTGGCCCAGTAGGAGGCCCAGAGGGCTCAGTTTCTGGTGGAAAAGGCAAAATAGGAACAGTGGCAAAAGATCGTCCAAGCTGAGGGTGAAGCTGAGGCTGCCAAGATGCTCGGGGAAGCCCTGAGCAAGAACCCTGGCTACATCAAACTTTGGAAGATCTGAGCTGCCCAGAACATCTCCAAGACCATCGCCACATCTCAGAACCGAATCTATCTCACTGCTGACAACCTTGTGCTGAACTTGCAGGATGAAAGCTTCAATCGAGGAAGTGACAGCTTTATCAAGGGCAAGAAATAGAGATGTCCTCCTGACCTCAAGAGAAAGCTGATCTCTTCCTCCCTGAGTTAGTCTTAGATGAGCTGGTAGATGGGTCCACCTCCCTCACCCCACCATCATGTGACTTTCCTCCACCATCACACCATCCTTTCCCCACTCGTTGGAGAAATGAAGACAGACAGATGTTCCTTACCCTAACCCCCCACCTCATATTTTGCTGGGAGCCTGGGGTATAAGGACTGTGTGAGTTCTCAGTGATTTCCTCTCTAGGTGATTTCCCTCCAAGGCCAGGAGGAGATAACAGGTATCCCAGGAATTCTCAATAAATTTTTATTACTTAAGTGGAAAACAAAACAAAACAAAACAAAACAAAACAACAAACTGCAGACTTATGTGGGGCTGGGCTCAGTTCCCAGCACGCTGCAGTGGACCCTTCTAGTCAGCCTGCCAAGCTGTCTTCAGCAGGAAGTTTGTTTCTCTCTGTCACTTTTTAGTTCTGCAACCCTAAAGTTTGTTTAGAGTCATTTTTTATAGGTATTTGAGGTGGTTATGGAGGGGTTATATGGAGTTCTCCTGCTTCTACACTGCCATCTTGGCCCCACTCCACCTCAATGTTTCTTTAATGACATATTGTACCATGAATTGTTACCTTTGGGGGATTTTTACTGCATTTTGGATCTTTGCTTCCTCATAGGTTCAAATAACAGTTACATTCCATAAATCCATTGTCATATATCTATTATCAGTTTTTATTATTGGTCTGTGAAGTGGCATCTGTTTGTTCAGGAAGTACTTCTACAAATTTTTAACAAGTTTATCATGTAGTTTGAAAATATTGATCAGTTTCCTTCTTCCTTTTTGATAAGGAAGTATTTGTCCTTCCATAACTGTATGTGTATGGTGGGCCATATGCTTCAAAAAATATTGTGCAAGTTTTTGTTTAAACATTTCTGTATCATTATTGTACACTTTTCCCAAGGTATTCATTAAGACTGGCATTTCAAATTACTCTAAATCTGTTACCCTTATTGAACTTTGGCTTTTGATCTTGTGATTTTTTCTTTTTTTTTTTTTGCTTTTTGGAGAGGGGAAGGTAGGGCAATTGGGGTTAAGTAACTTGCCCAAGGTCACAAGGCTAGTAAGGGTTAAGCATCTGAGGATGGATTTGAACTCAGGTCCTCCTGACTCCAGGGCTGGTGCTCTATTCACTGTACCACCTAGAAACCCCTCTTGTGATTTTCTTGACGTATATAATCATAACTCACTCCTTGAAAATTTTGGGCTCAGTGTGTCTCATGTGGAAGTGACCCATTTATTTGTGAGTGTGATGTCCATACATTGGCTCTATTTTATTATTACTATTATTTCTTTATTTTCATCTTTTTTGTTAGAGTTTAGATAGAAATGAGCCTGACACAAGTTGCTATTCTGTTACTATTCTTTTAGATTTGATGTTTTGTGAACTATTGTATGGGAAGATAAAACTATTACTTCTTGTAATTGAATAAGAGTAAGTTTATCTTCTATAGACTCCTTGAAAGCATCTTAGGGACAATTCTAGTAGAAGACAGGATGATAGAGATTGTTATTGAATTGTTATTATTCCAAAGCAAGTGTTTCCAGCTTAGAGAGGAGACTGTTCAAACTTGCATAGTTTCTCCCCCCCTTATCCCTACTCTCTCAGACATATTTCTGACCAATTATTCTATGATTCTTTATTGCTTTTCATTCCCTTTTTGATGTGGGAATCTGTTACCTATTTCATCCCTGACAATTTTGAGATAACTTTTCTAGGAATCTTGAATTAAAAAGTTGTATATATATAAAAATATAGTTTTTGTGTAAATATTCCAGAACAATAGTCATTAATAATAGTAGCTTAATCTTTCACTGGAACTACTCCATTCCTCCCTTGATCACACCCCTCAAAGACTGAAAAGGTTTCCTCTCTATGATCAACATCTTAGTCCTTTAGTGTATCAAAGACCATCATTTCAGGAGAAAGGGAAAGTAAAGGATTTTTGGAACCATCTAGTCATAAATTCTTATCAACCCTGTGTAAAGTCTTCTGTGTACTGGAATTTCTACTGAGTAAATTTTTAAGGCCTGGTAAACTTTGTTATTGTGATAAGGCTAGTTTAATTGCGGATGTTCTTGCCTTAGGGGGAAAAAAATGAACTTCCTCCCCAAGATAAGCACCTTTTGGTACTTAGGAATTTGTTGTTATTGAGAATTTTGGTTTTATGGCACTTTGGGAATTTGTGATACTTAAAAGACATTTTATATCAGCTTGGTTTTGAAAAATTCCAATCTTTAAGGTTTCTAGCTAATACAGTTTACTTTTACTTCCTCTTCTCTTTCCCTTCTTAAAACCCTCACAATAAAAGAAATCCTCAACTAGGATCTTTGGTTTTGTTTTTTATATGTAGCTCCCTCAATACCTTTTGAAGATGTTAAGTTTCTGAAGAGACAATTGTTGTTGTCCCACTCTTAAAACATTAGTATTACATCATTATGCAGCTTTTTCCAGTTGTACAAATTAAATTCACCTTTCTAGGAGTCTCTGAATTATTGAATTTGTGTTTTAAATATCCTACTCAACTCCAGTTGTCTTTTCATCAGAAATTCTTGAAAACCCTCTAGTTCATTAAAGATCCATTTTTTCCCTCATAGGATTATGCTTATCTTTGCAGGGCCAGTTATTCTTGTTTATAAGAATGTATTTCTTGTCTTTCTTTTGTCTTTTGTAATATTGTATTCCAAGATCTTCTCACATTTAATGTAAAAGGTAATAGGTCCTGTGTGATCCTGACTGTAGTTTCTTTGGTCCTTGATTTGCTTCTTTCTTGATACTTACAATATTTTTTCTTTAATATGAAAGTTTTGGATTTTGGCTATGATATTCCTATGACTTTTCTTTTGGTTTTGTTTTTTTTTGTTTTTTTTTTTTAGAAAATGACTGGTGGGTTTTTTTCTAGTTTTCTCTAATTCAATCATATGTGGGCAATTTTCATTTATGATTTCTTGAAACATAGTATCCAGACTTTAAAAAAATTATTTCAGGGATTATCAGTGATTATTAAATTTTCAATGATTATTAAATTATTTCTCCCTGACTTTTTTCCAGGTTGTTTAAAAATTACTAGATGCCTTAAATTTTGCAGTCATTTTGTTATAATGTTTTGCTTTCTCATGGAGCCACTTTGTTTCTAAGCTATTTTTTTCCTTCCAATTCTTTTCTATCGAGCTTTTCTCACCTCTCCCACTTTAGTTCCTAAATTGGGGCTTTGTCACAGGGTGAGCACTTTTGGGTAGGGTGGTTGGTCTGGTTTAGTCTGGTCCTGAATCACCTGGGTTCCTACATTTACCTCCACCTCCTGGGTTAGGCATCCCTGGATCTCTGCAGATTCAGAGTACAGGATCTTCAGGGCCCTCTCTAGCATATCAAGGCAGAGTGTTAGGGACCTTAAAGCCCCTGGACCTGGGGTGTTCTAGTCTGAGCATTGAGGCATCATGTATGTCACTGTTTCTCCTCAAGGTTTCCAAAGTCCAAACCTTTTTGGTTTTATGACTAGACTGGGACTTTCTTGGGTGAGCATTCTGTTCTTACTTTAGACACAGTCTTACAGGCTACATATGTCCCTGGCCTATCTGTGGTGGACGCTAGGAAGCTGTCCTATGTTGGTGCTGACTTAGTTGATGGTCCTTTTTCTTATTGTCCTCAAGCTTTTGGTTGTATGAAACAAGCTTTTCTGCTATAACTGTTATAAAGCAAGATGTTAATCTAGGTGAGAGGTTTAAATGAATTATTAGTAACAATATAATTACATTTTGAGAAAGTTTGTGCCAAAAAATTGAGCCCACCTTAATAATAAGTAATTTAAGTCATAAACTATGTTTTAAAAATAATGTTATGGAGGTTCTTTTTAAGTTACAAACTTGAAGCATAGATTCATCAATATAAATCTATTCACTATTTTATCATGTCTGTTGTTTTAAAATAATTTTATTTAGATAAAATGTGAGTTCTCATCATTTGCATAGATTATTTTATGACAATGTGTGGGGGCACAATCATTATTTTTTTATTGTTTTTGTTTTGGCTTTTTGGAGGGCAATTGGGGTTAAGTAACTTGCCCAAGGTCACACAGCTAGGTGTTTTTTGTGTGTGCGTGCTAAGTTATAATGTTATAATCTGAGGCTGGATCCAAATCCAAGTCAGTTCTCCTGACTCCCGGGCCAGTGCTCTACTCACTGCAGCACCTAACCATCCCGGCACAATCATTTTTTAAAGGAGGCTTCCACTACATAAAGATGAGAAACCACTGACTTAGAACAGTGACTTCTTGGAATGGGAGATTCACAGGAGCGTATAAAAAGAAAGTATGTAGGAGAAATAATAAGGGGCAACAGCCTTGGGAAATTGATGAGAATGAATAAATAAATGAAAAAAATATGCATTAAGCACTTACTATGTGCCAAGGACTGTATTAAATGCTGTGAAATACAAATATAAAAAAAGACAGATCTTGCACTCAATGAGATCATATACTAAGTAGGAGAGATAACAGAGAGAGAGAGAAGGGTTCTACTACATGGTTGATAGAAGGGCATGTTGTTTCAAATGTAGTTGAAGGGCAGATGGCATGTTCCAATTGTCCCTACTGTACTTTGGTTAATCAGATGGCTATGGCTTGGAGCATGGAAGTCATATTAGTATTGCAGATGGCAAGGCCATTTTGCTTTCTTGGTTGGACACTGACTCCCCTATTCCCTTCCTTGCAAAACGGAACCCAGAGTCCCTGAACTGGCAGCCCCAGATTGGGAAGAAGGTTGGGAAAGAAGGCAGCCTTATGGTTTCTGCTTCCCACTAGGCACTCAATATCTGAATTAAGAAAGAAAAATGGAGGACAGCATTAGGGCACTTACTTCCCTTTGGGACCACTAGATGGAGATCAAGGATCTGGAGGTGGGAGGTGGGAGTGGGTAGAGCAGAGCCAAAAGAACCTAGGGTGCTGAGGAGTATCTATATTTGGCTAAAATGTGAATGTTAATGTATTTGAGGGGGATTAAACTACCTAGCACTGAGAAAGAGTGACAACAATGATACTATTCAGAGATACTGCAGAACTAACCAAAAAAAAAAAAGAGAGAGAGAGAGAAATATATACATATACAAAGACTTAATTTGACTGTGTAAAAGTGATATTATAGTCATTTATTTGAGATGTTTATGCCTAATTACCATATAGCACAATTATTGTATGTAATGTGTGTGTGTTATGTATGTATGTGTTTTTTTTGGGTTTTTTTTTTTAGCTCTATCAAAAGGTGTGCAAAAAAAAAAAGGCGTGCAAAAGGAAACCAGACTTGAACTATGGGTTGCCATCCAGGATGCATTTGCTTTTGACCTTGGGAAGACTTCTGTGGGTAAGAAAGGCAGAAACTAAATTTGTGAAGTAAGATATTGAAAAAGAGTTAAGTAAGTGCCTTATAAGGACAAGATAGGGAAAGGAAAAAGGAAAATGTGTATCAATAAAATATTTTTTAACCACAGAAGAGAATGGAAGGAATTTTTGAAGAGAATGAAGACAAGCAAAGCAGTGTTGGTACTAATGTGTAAAACTTAATATATACTTTAGAAAAAACAAGCTGCATAGAATAGAGATTCCGGGGTTCTTTCTTATACAATTCTCTCTATTTTGTTCTTTGTATAAAGAAATGTCCATGTTTGTTGATGTTTGTCAAGTTTATAATTTTTCTTTTTCTTTAAGTAAAAAAAAAAATGAGGACAGGCGTGTTTTCACTGTCTGAGTGGGATGTGCAATGTGCCTGAGATGTGCTCAACCCACAGGATCCAGCTCACCAACTTCCATCTGTTCCCAAAATAATCTAAGAAGCTTCTTTGAACTGTGATAGCTGTGATATGTGATAGCATATCTCAGAAACCATCTTGAAGTGTTGTTGGTCAATAGCTTTGTGGAAGGGGGAGGGTGTCTATCTTCACTCCAGTTAATCACAGAATGCACAGACATCTCAACTGAATCAACAATTCAAAAGTGAACTGGGGATGAATTAATCCTTGATCAATTTGAAAGGATCCCAAGAACTGTGGATCATTTCATAAAAACTAATACTGTCACATAAGAAGTTATCTTGTGATTGGCTGAGGAGAATCAATCACTATCTGCTGCACCCAGAATTCTTTTTTTACTTCTTTTTTTTCCTTTAAACCAATTTATTTAATTTTGTTCTCCATATTCATTTCCATAAGCTTTTGAGTTTTAATTTTTCTCCACCTCCCTCCCCAAGATGGTGTGAAATCTGATAAAGGCTCTACATATACATTCTTATTAAACATATTTTCACATTAGTCATGTTGTAAAGAAGAATTAGAATGAATGGGGGAAACCACAAGAAAGAAAAAACAAAACAAAAATTTTAAAAGAGAGAGCAAATAGTATGCTTCGATCTGTATTCAGACTCCATAGTTTTTTATCTCTGGATGTGGATAGTGTTTTCCATTATGAATGTTTTGGAATTGTTATAGATTCTTGCATTGCTGAGAAGAGCTAAGTCTATCAAAGTTAGTTATTGCACAATGTGACTGTTACTGTATACAGTGTTCTTTTGTTTCTGCTCATTTCACTCAGCATCATTTAATATAAGTCTTTCCAGGTTTTTCTAAAGTCTGCCTGCTCATCATTTCAATTTTTTTTCATTTTAAAAAAAATTATGTATTTACTTTTAGTTTACAACATTCAGTTCCACAATCCCTTAAGTTTCAAATTTTCTCCCCCTCCTTCTCTTCCCCCCCTCCCCCATAGCAGCATGTAATCAAATATAGGTTCTACAAATACCTTCATGTTGAACATTAGTCATGTTGTAAAGGATTATAACCAAAAGGCTAAACAATGAGAAAGAAGGGATAAAACAAAACAAAACACAAATGAGAGAGAGCAATAGTTTGCTTCAATCTGCAGACTCTGTGGTTCTTTTTCTGGATGTGGATATCCCTTTGTAAGGGTTATGGGATTTAAAGATCTTCCATGCCCCATTGGACTTGCTGACATAGCAGGAAGGGGAGGGGCAAGAGGAAGCGGAAGAAGAGTTAGAGTTCTGTTGGGGACTGTTGGTGGACACAGCAACAGCAGTAACTGCCGAGGTAGAGGTGGAGGCCCAAAACCTCTTTTTAAGCCAGCCAGAATTTCTGCTAAGGACTCTTGTTGGGGGCTGCCGGGAACTGGAACTGCGGGGGGCGGGAGCTGTTGTGAGCACACTTCCTGGACGCTGAGCAGTTGCTGAGAGTCGGGAGAGAAGGACCTTTGCCTGAAGTAGCCTGTTCTGTTTTGAAGGCTTAAGAATGTGGTTGTTTACTATGTTAACTACTTGTGCCAATTTCATAACTACCCTGATGGCTTTGACTTTCTGGTTTTGGGACTCGGTTATTTGGTATTTTAATAAATTCTCTGGCTTTATCCCCCATATAGAGAGACTGATATATTTTGTGATTAATAACCACATAAGCCTATTTATAATTGCCATAGGCATAGTGAATATTGCATTGTTAATACACCCTTTCCATCATGAGTCTTATGTAGTTGACTTCTAACCTTATATTGTTGAGAGGAGTCCAGTCCATTAAAGTTAGTTTTCACACATATGATGTGTCTGTAATTGTGTACAAAGTTCTCCTGGTTCTGCTCTCCTCACTCAGCATCAGTTTATATATGTCTCTCCAAGTTATTATGAAGTCTGTCTGCTCCTCATTTCTTATAGCCCAGTACTATTCCATTACATTCATATACTGCAACTTGTTCAACCATTCCCCAATTGATGGGCATCTTCTTGATTTCCAATTCTTTGCCACCACAAATAGAACTGCTATAAATATTTTTGTACATATGGGTCTTTTCCCACTTCTGTGATTTCTTTGGGATACAGCCCCAGAAATGGTATTGCTGGGTCAAAGGGTATGTACTTTTTCATAGCCCTTTGGGCATAGTTCCAGATTGCTCTCCAGAATGGTTGGATTAGTTCACAACTTTACCAACAATGTATTAGTGTTCCAATTTTTCCACATCCTCTCCAGCATTTATCATTTTCCTGTTCTGTCATCTTAGCTAATCTGACTGATGAAGTATGGTACCTCAGAGTTGTTTTGATTTGCATTTCTCTAATCAATAGTGATTTAGAATATTTTTTCATATGTTTATAAATATCTTTAATTTCTTCCTCTGAAAACTGTCTGTCCCTATCCTTTAAGCATTTATCAGTTGGGGAATGACTTGTATTCTTATAGATTTGACTCAATTCTCTGTATATTTTAGAAATGAGGCCTTTATCAGAAACACTGGTTGTAAAAATTCTTTCCCAATTTCCCACTTCCCTCCTAATCTTGGTTACATTGACTTTTTTTGTACAAAAACTTTCCAATTTGATGTAATCAAAATTATCCATTTTGCTTTTCGTAACGCTCTCTAACTCTTGTTTGGTCATAAATTCTTCCCTTCTCCATAAATCTGACAAGTAAACTATTCCTTGCTCTTCCAGATTGCTTACAGTATCAGCATTTATACCTAGATCACACACCCATTTAGACTTGATTTTGGTATATGGTGTAAGATATTAATCTATAGCCAGTTTCTTCCATACTATTTTCCAGTTTTCCCAGCAGTTTTTGTCAAATAGTGAGTTCTTATCCCAGAAGCTGGGGTCTTTGGGTTTATCAAACAGTAGATTATTATAGTCATTGACTGCTGAGTCTCATGTACCCAATCTATTCCGTTGATCCACTGTTCTATTCCTCAGCCAGTACCAAGTAGTTTTGATGACTGCTACTTTATAATACAGATTGAAATCTGGTATGTCTAGGCCACCTTCCCTAGCATTTCTTTTCATTAATTTCCTTGATATTGCTCATCATTTCTTATAGCACAATAGTATTCCACTACTTTCATATATCACATTGTTCAGCCGTTCCCCAACTTATGGGCATCCCCTCACTTTCCAGTTCTCTTTGCCACCACCAAAAGAGCTGTTATATTTTTCTGTATGTGGGGACTTTCTCCATTTTTGTGACCTCTTTGGGATACAGCCCTAGAAGTGGTATTGCTGGATCAAAGAGTCAGAGTTCTCGAAAGGAGAATTGAGTATGAATTTTGAGTGACAGCAATGGCTTTAGCCTGAAACTCCATTTGCAGTTTTGGGATCTACCTGTACAGATCAGCATAGGGAGCTGGATTAAGAAGTCTAGAATCCAAGAAGCTTATCAGCTACCACAAACAATGGAGGATTGAACAGGAGCCAGAATGAGTGACCTCTCTTTCCACATTCCCATTTCCATCTTTCCATTTAACCTCTGAGGTCCATAGCTGAGGCAATGGACATATACAGAGATAAACACAAACCTCCCCCTTTATTCTTCTTCCATTTCCATGATGTGGGAAAACATCTGGTCTATTACTGGACTATCATCCAAATACCTCAAAGAAGTGAAGTGATTAACATTTTCTTTGGAGTTTTATCTTGCTATGTTCAATAAACTATGAAATCACAGAAAGGTCTATATGGCTTTTGTCACAGAAAGTCAGCTAGAACTAGGAAATTTCCTAGATACAACGTCAGAACAGAGACTATGAGTTTCCTATAGTTGTCCAATAATTCAGGGCCATAATTATATTACATCTAGACCCTAGAGACTAGATTGATGCTGAACCTGGGTCAGTGAAGGTTTCCTCCTTGCCCAGAGAGTGGAACCAGCAGCTTGGATGGCAATCCATTTGCCCTAGAAAGCTGCTGCTTCCACTTTTTAGGCAAGCAGGAAACCTTCACTGTTCATTTGTGAAGGCACATGGAAAGTTTCCCTCCCTAGTTAATTAATAAACAAAGTGACAAAATGCTTTTCTGTAAGCTTACAGCAAACAGAACCCAAGCTGGGTCTGGGTTGTACTACCAAAGTAATGTCTCATATTACCTGAGATACCTGCTCAATACATCCCCAGCTTATACCAAGCCTATCTATCATATGTTGGGATTCATAGGGGCTATTGTGACTTTTTTTCATTTGTTTGTTTGCTTGCTTTATTTTGTTTTGAGCAGGTTTGCTTCAATGACACATTGAAGTCATATGGGGAAAGTATACTCTGTGGATTCTGTGTGTATGTGTGCTATTTTGGAGTAGAACAGTATTTCTTTTCCAGATAAATTACTTTGCTGTTTTAATAAAAAAAAATATTCCTCATTCTAATCTATAATTTTTTTTTCTCCCCTGGAATTACTCTCTCCCATCCAGTTTTTTTTTTTTTAAAGATTTTTTTTTTTTTTTTGCTTTTTGGAGGGCAGTTGGGGTTAAGTAACTTGTCCAAGGTCACACGGCTAGGTTTTCATTTGTGTGTGCATTAAGTGTCTGAGGCCGGAACCGAACTCAGGTCCTTCTGACTCCAGGGCTGACGCTCTACTCACTGCGCCACCTAGCCACCCCCCAGTTTTTTTTGTAACATTTTTTCATCATAAATTTTAATTTTGTTTCACCATGGAAATTTTCTCATTCATAATCTACCTGCTATATTTCATAGGATGCAAATGCCTTGCACTTACAACTACTCTAGATTATTAATGTGCTAAGTTATGCATTAATGATAAGGCTGTTACTCCTTCGCCCATGGTGCTGACACATTGGATATTGCTTTCTTATTCACATGCTAATTGTTTGCATATATTATGCAGCTATTGTTTGTGCGCATGATTCTGTCTTTTGCTTTGCAGCAGTACTTATTTGCATATTTATTTCATTGTTTTTATCTGTTATATGTTGTTACATTTGCCTATTTGATTTTTTATTATTAGTTTTAAATTTTAAGTAATAATAGAAGAAAATGGAGGCTGAAATTTTAAGAAAGGTTCATATTACAAAGAGAATAAATCCTATCAGTAGGCCGTAGAAGTGAAAATAATGTCACTGTAAGATCAATGAAAAGGATTGTAGAAGACTTGGTAATAAATAATGATTGTTAACAAGCTCAGATTGGGGTCTACCAATTAGTCTTTTATATATATATATATGAATTACCAGACATAATTCATGGAAATAATACATTTAGAGCTAAAAAGGACGTTACATATCATAAAATCCAACCCCTTCATTTTATAGGTAAGGAAATAGGCACAGAGAAGTTAAATGACTTCTTGAAACAGACTTGTATCTATCTTAGAGCTTTGAACATTCTGTCTGATATTAGATTTTTAAAAATATTTATGCTGGGGCAGCTAGGTGGCGCACTGAATAGTCAGGAGGGCCTGAATTCAAATGTGGTGTCAGATACTTGACACTTAACTAGCTGAGTGACCTTGGGCAAGACACAACCCCAACTGCCTTGCCTTCCCCGCCTCCAAAAGAAAAAAGAAAGAGAAATTAAATTACTATCCAAAGTCATAAAGCCAGTAAATACCTGAGGTGGGATTTGAATCCAAATCTCCAGGCTCCAAGATTAGCATTATATCCACCATGCCAAGATTCCTCTTGCCTACTGATGAAAGTCTTATATCACCAAGCATCCCACCTTGCATACAATAGGCACTTAATAAATGTTTGTGGAATGGAAAAAAAAAAGAAAGTCTTATATCAGCTAGTCTCCAAAATGAAGGACCAGGACCACAATTTGTTTTGTATGATTATGCATATTTGTTATAAGGGTTTTATTTTTCTACCACTCCCATCCCATGGGGGAAGGAAAGAATGTAGGTAGAAGAGAGAGGAAATTGTCGTTAATTTTTAAAGGGTCATAAGGTTTGTATGGATTTCTATAAGGTTGAATATGCTTTGAGGTAACAGGGGTGGTATTTACATGTAAGTAACAGACCTGACTCCAAAAGAATGTAAGCTCCTTAAGGAGAGGGATTGCTATGTTTTTGTCTTTGTGTCTAGTTTATAGCAGGAACCTAGTAAACATTTCTTAAACTGAAGAACAAAAGCAAAGCAAACAGTGTGTGATCAACCAATCCAAGTTGGAGAAGAGTTGCATCCTACCACAGGGGCTTTTCTCCAATCTAACACACAAATTATCCCCCAAACACTCCTTAACTGTACCCCCTCCCTCTGCTAAGGAATCTCAACCTCCCCCCTTCCAGGCTGAGTGTTGGCCCCTCTGGGTAGTTATAACCTACTGGCCACCAGAGCACCCACAAAAACATCTACAAAGGCACTATTTGTGATAATCCTGTTCCTTCACGTGGGTATCTACCACCTCTCCTCCCAGATCACCTTAGGGATAAAGCAGGGAGAGGATGAGTCTGGCAGTCTGAGGGCACTGACCAGTGACTAAGGGCTCTGCTTCCCCTTTTTTTCATTTTTGGCAAGACAGATTGAGTTACACAGGGTAAGTAGGCATGGCTGGGTCATGATCTTCATTAATATCTCATTACATGGGGTGGCTAGGTGGCGCAGTGAATAGAGCGCCGGCCCTGGAGTCAGAAGGACCTGAGTTCTGAGCCGGCCTCAGACACTTAATCCACACAAACAAAAACCTAGCCGTGTAACCTTGGGCAAGTTACTTAACCCCAATTGCTTTAAAAAAAAATCTCATTACATTATCCTTCCCCCAAAACTAACCCTTCTTCCGAACTTCCTTTTACTTAGAGAGTACCACATCCTTACAATCATCCAGGTTCACAATCTCATTGTCCACTCCTCAACTCTCCCTCACCCTGTATATCCCAATCAGGTGCCAAATCTTCTTGCTTCTACCTCTACAATATTTCTCAAATTGCTCCCCTTCTCTGTAATCCCATAGCCACCACCCCTGTTTGGCACGTGAAGCCCTTCATCGTCTGGTCCCTTCCTACCTTTCTAGTCTTTTTGTATGTTACCTCTCTCTGCCTTCACACCACATGATCTAGCCACATTGGCCTTCCTCCTGTTCCTCAGACAAGACTGTCCATCTTCTGACTCTTTTCCTTTGCACTGGGCTATCTACCATGTTTGGAATGCTCTCCCTCCCATGTCTGCTTCCTGGCTTCTCTGGTTTTCCTTAAGACTGATCTCAAATTCCACCTTTTGCAGGAAGCCTTTCTCAGTCCCTACTACTGCCAATCCCTTCCCTCAGAGAACTCCTTAAAGGCAGGGACTGTGTTTTTTCCTTTCTTTGTATCATGTTCAGCACACCACCTGTAACACAGTATTGCTGACAGACTGGGGAGAGGTGATGTAGTCACATCCACCAGAAGTCTCAAGCTACCTCGTGTAAACTCTAGGCTGTTGTGGTGGATGGGGTACTGCTCAGCCAGCCTCACCAGAAGGGCTGTGCAGGCCCAAACCTATCAGAGATTCGGGTTTTGGTGTCATGAGGGAGAATAATGGGACCTGAGGACAGGCAGCTTGTACCTGCTCTTGGTAGATAAACACAAGTAGATCTGTCTGTGCTTTAGTGACTACAGCTTAATAGATGTTTATTGATTGACTGGCTGAATGAATGGATGAATGAAAGATTGGGATGTTGCATGATCCAGAGGGGGTCCCTGTTCTTCTGATTTGTATGGATGATGATGTGCTCCCTTAAGACAGTACCTCTATATTACCATAACTGAAAGATGGCTTTGATCTTGAGTCATTCCTTCTCCCATCTCAAATAGCTCTTCAACCCAGCCATCAATTTGTGGGGAAAACACACTCAAGGCCAAAGAATAGAGGTGGACAGTGTGACTGTGAGGGGACAATAAGTGCTGGATATGGTAGCTGCCTGTAGCGCCAACGCAATTTTTTACAGCCCCCACAATCACGATAAAGACTGTGACTATAAGTATCACATGACATTTGATTGCAAAATATATCAAACTCTCCAGATATAGGATAGAACTAAAGCATTTATTTAGATACCAGAAAACCCAGTCCCCAAACCAGTAAGCCAATTACATCATAGAACCAAAGATATTAAGAAGCCATAATAACACTGAGAACCACAGCATCCTTTAGCTTTCCCACAAACCAATACAAGATCAATATTTACTCACAAACCTCTCTATCTCCTTGCCTGAGCATCCTCTTCCCCCCAGAGTCTGGCTAGCTCTGGCTACCAGCTTCCTGTGGGCTCTGCTTCCCTTCAGCAAATTCCCTCCATCACAGGCTCCATGTAATTACATTTAGCCTGTTAGGGGGCAGAATTTATTTACTTTCAAAGCAGAGGAGATCTTCAAACTCCCCCCTAGGTCTATTAAGGGGCAGGGAAGATCTTCAAATTCCCATTCACATTATACCACCCTGATGAATTATTTCTGTGAAATTGAATAAATCAAATTAGGGGTCCAGAGGAACTGGTTCTTCTAGCTATTAAATAAATGTTCTGATTCCAGGACTCAGTAGAAAAATGTAGAGTACACCATTAGGGCAGAAAGTCTATCAATTAAGCATTGGTAGTTCTCAAAGCCACAGATCCTTTGTGGATGGAGGGAGTGGGAGACCCACCTACTATATACCATAACTTCTGAAATGTGAATCCATACAGATTCCCACTGGTCTATTATGTGCCCCCAGAGAAGTACAGGGATTTCTGGGACATTCAATTCCTCTGGGACAAAACTAGGTCCATCAAGGTCAAAAAGGTAATTCATAATAACCAGGGGACTGGGCTTTCAAAGTTGAGGGTCAGAAATGAGTAGTCCATGGGACAGGAGATGAAGAATGATCCCAAGACTGGGAGGAAGCTGAAAGATCTCCCTTGGTGGTTGATTGGAAGGCCTGTGTGAGAACTCTACACTATACTCTCTGAAGGTGGACTGAAAGAATGCCCAGGGCTTGGAAAATATATTATCGGATAACTTAAACAGATCAATGACCAAGTCTACCTGGGATAATTTATCAAAGATTATCAAACCTAACTCCAAAAAGTCCATTTCAAATTCTTATTTAGTGTCCAGATGGAACAGGCATTTTCTACCTTAGTCCCTTGCCCCTGAGATACAGTAAATCTGTTGGTTAATAACCTCAGCTCCAAGTGTCTCAAACCATCTTAAGCACCTGAAGAGAACCTTCTGCATTAACAAATAGGGAGCTATTATGTTTCTTTACTTTTTCTTTTCCTATTTTTTTTTTCTTTTTGGAGGGCAATTGGGGTTAGGTAACTTGCCCAAGGTCACATGGCTAGGTTTTTGTTTGTGTGTGTTAAGTGTCTGAGGCCGGATCCGAACTCAGGTCCTTCTGACTCCAGGGCTGGCGCCACCTAGCCGCCCCCTTCTTTTCCTATTTTTTAGAACCGGTTATTTTTATTGATATATTTTTGTTTTACCTGACTTGCATTTCTGAATATATCATTCCCCTCTTTCCCTACCCCATAAGGCTTTGCCCTTGACCAATGTTATCAACAGTGACAGTGCATATATATTGTTCCATCCAAAGAGTCCCTCACTTCTGATAGAAAAGAGGGAGATACATTTTCTCATCTCTTTTGTAGAGTCAAGCATGACCAAAGAAAATTGAAAAATAATCGTAGTTACATATTTGAATCTATTTTTGCTATAATTATTACTTTTAATTTTTGTCAGAGAACAAGCAGAAGACCTGACTTTTAAAGAACACAAGTTCCTTGAGGACAATGACTGCTATATTTCTGTCTTTGTATCTAGTTCATAATAGGGTCTTGGTAAACATTTCTTAAATTGAAAAACAAAAAACAAAATGGGGGCTTTGCAAAAAAAAAAAAAAGCAAACTGTGTGATCAACCAATCTGAGATTGGAAAGATGAGTTGCATCCATCTAATTGTGGGCTTGTCTCCAATCTAATATATACATTATGCCCTAAACACTCTCCAACTATGCCCCCTCCCTCTGCTGGACAAATTCTCAACCTCCCCCCTTCCAGGCTGAGCTTTGGCCCCCCTGAGTAGTTATAACCTAATGGCCACCAGAGCACCCATAACAGCATCTACAAAGGCACTATTTGTGAAAAATCCCATCACTTCACATGGTTATCCACCTCTTCTCCTCCCAGGTCACATTTTAATGTTGAAGCAAGTGCCCCTAGGATGGGGAATTTCAGAGCTAAAGGAGTCCTCATATAAAGTCATTTTTCATGAGATGATGGTGGTTCATCAGGGCAATAATCAAGGTCACTTTTGTGCAGTGGAATGAGTTTCATGAGCAACTTGTACTGGCCAGAAATCCTGGGAAGTCCTCTGTTCAACTTCCCTTCTGCCCCAGTCAAAAGAATCTGGAGGACTTACTGGACCTTTAAGGCAGAGGACTCTAATTCAGCCAGAAATGTTCTGCCTTTGTAGCAGCAAATGTACCTGGAAAAGTAATATGTTTCTTGAAGGTCTTCTTCAGCTGTAGTTGCATCCTTGAAGTCTCTGAAATCACTGCTAGAGGACTTTTGATATGACCAAAGGGAAAGCATGGTGTAGGGAGGGTCCAAGAGATTAATTCAGTATTTTTCCCATTAGCACACATCTAGTATATGTCAGAGGCATTACTTGTACCTGATCTCCCTGACTCTAAGGCTAGTCATCTAATGACTTTACCAAGCTGTTCCCCTTCTTAACTCACTTAATATGGGTCTAATGTATATATATATATATATATATATATATATATATATATATATATATATATAATGGTAGTTAAAATTATTTTAATGTATATTTTTTCCATTGTTACTAAAACATCGTGCATTTCCCCCAAAATATTCCTCTCTATTAAACTGAATGGTTGTTTTTTAGTAGGGAGTTCATTCCAGTCTGCTGAAACATGAACACTGAATAATATTTTGCTGTACTTTAGATAAATCAGACCTTCCAGACTTTGTAGTTCAATCACCAAGAACTAGCTTAGACCCTGAAAAAAAATCTGGTTTCAAAAGAACACAATCTCATGAACTTTTCACTTCTTCTAAAGCCTTCCTGATAACTTCCTTGTTTTTCTTTTCTTGCATGGTGAATAAATACACAGCATTTCTCAGTAAGTCTCTTGTTAAATTTTCCAAGAACTTAGTCGTCTGTCTTGGTGCATGTCATGGCCTTGCCCTTGCCTTCTTGGGAAGAATGCCTCATTTGTTCAAGGAGTCAAGTACATGGAAAACAGACTGATCATTTCAAAATTGTTCTTAATGTTTTAATGACAGGAATAATCTATAAGATTTCAAACCACAGAGCAGCCTGTATCCCATACTAATCCTTTTGAGACAAGAGAATTAGCCCTTATTTGGGAAACTATAATGTTCTGAATAAAAGCAATCCCAGGACCAGGAAGACAAAAACCTTTCATTCAAGGAGTTGAATAGGCCTTTGGGCAAACCATCTTTGGCACCCTATTTGTACTTTGCTTGCTTTGGAATGTAAGGTTGAGAGCTGAAAAGAATTGTAGAGGTCCTCTAGTCCAGTCTCTGTATTTTTCATAGATGAAGAAATTGGAGCCCGGGGAAGTTAATTGATTTGCCCAACGTCATATGGGTTGTAGGTAGAGTTAGAGTTCGAACTCGAGGTTCTCTGCCTGTAGATTGAATAGTCGCTTTGCTCTCCTGCATTGTCTCCTTCCCACTGGGTTTTGCCCAACCTTACCATTCATCACAAAATATTTTAGTCATATTAATGTTCACTGGTAATAGCAGGTAAAGTGGAAAGAGAAATGGATTTGGATTTTGAGGTCTAAGGTCTAGCTAGCCCTGGTGTTACCTTCCCTCTCAGTTACAATATATTTTAGGAAGAGCACTGGATTTGGAATCAGAGAACCTAGGTGCAAATCCAAACTCCTCATTTTATGGTGCTTCCCATACTGATCAGTTAACCTTTGTTTTGTTCTTTAATCACAGGTTACATTCCTGTAACTTTCCCCTGTTGTTTTCTCATGCCTTGCCCTAATTACTTTTAACTTGATTTGTATGTAAGTTATATTTACTTATCTGTGTACATCTCCCTTCCTCCCCCATATAATGTAAGCTCCATAAAAACAAAATAAAGACAGATAATTCCTATAATTGGATAAACATTGACTGTTAATGGGTAGTCAAACCAATGCAATAAAAATAACTGACTAAATTAATTTATTCAGTGTTGCACCAAATTCTCAAGAGAGTATTTTATAGATCTAAAAAAATAAGAATGAAATTCATGTGAAGGAACAAAATGTCAAGATTCTCAAGGGTATCATGAAAAGAAGTGGTGAAGCAGGAGATCAGTACAAGTTCAAACTGTACAACAGAGCAATATTCATTAAAAATGACTTGGTACTGGTTAAAGAGTAGAAAGGTAGATCAGTAAAACAGATTAGGTAAATACGGTGTTTGGTAAGCCCAAACACCACAGTTACTGGGGGAAGACCCCACAAAAACTGCTGGGGAAAACTGTATAACACTTTGGTGGAAATTAGTTTTAGACCAACATCTCATATCACATACCAAGAAAAGCTCCAAATGTATACATAAAGTAGATATAAAAGGTTACATCATAACAAAATTAGAAGAGCAAAAAAGAAATTGCCTTTTGGATCAATGGACAGAGGAAAAGTTCATCACCAAATAAAGAATATAAAGGATCATATGAGATAAAATAGACAGTTTTGATTCTAGAAAATTTAAAAATTTTGTGTAAAGTGAATGCAATAAAAATTAGAAGGTAAGTAGGTAACTGGGAATAAATCTGTGAAACAAGTTTCTCTGATAAAGGACTCATATCCAAGATATATAAGGAACACATTCAAATTTATTAGAGAAAGAAACATACTCCAAAATATAAATTATCAAAGGGTATGAATAGAAAGAAGAAATCTAAGTTATGAACAATCATATGAAAAAATGCTCTAAATCACTAATAATTAAAGAAAAGCAAATTAAGGCAACCTTGAAGCTCCAACTCATCCATCAGACTGACAAAGATGACAAAAATAGAAAATGACATGTATTGGAGGAACTGTAGGAAAATAACCATTAATAATGACTAAATAGTACTTACTATGTGTCAGGCACTGTGGTAAGTGCTTCACAATTATTATCTCCTTTGAGACTCACAACACTGGTAAGTATTATTATGACCATTTTACAGATAAGGAAACTGAGGCAAACAGAGACTGAATTGCTCAGTGTTACATGTATCAAAGGCAGATTTAAACTTAGGTCTTTCTGACACCAGGTCCAGAATTCTACCCACTGTGCCACTTAGTCATCCCCAGCAGACACATGAATGAATTGTGGATGGAGCTATGAATTGTTGTAGTGGTTCTGAAAAGCAATAAGGAACTATCTCAGAGAGTTTCCAAACTTTGCATACCTTTTGATCCAGCAATACCACTATTAGGCCTATACTTCAAAGAAATCAAAGAATGAGATAAGAAATCATCTGTGCAAAAATACTTATACTAACTCTTCTTGTGCTAGCCAAATATTGGAAACTAAAGGGATATCTTATTGACCAACGGCTTAACAAAGCATGGTATGTGAATATGATAGAATAATATCGTGCCATCATAAGGAATTATGAAACAGATTTTTTTCAAAGGAAATTAGGAAAACGTCTATGAACAGATATAGTGGGAAATGAAAAGAAATAAGAGAACAAATTATTGTTCTCAATGATGAAAGTATTATGGAGAAAAAGAACTTTGAAAAACTTGAGAATTCTGATCAATGCATTGAGAAACTACAATTCCAAAAGAATGAAAGCATCTCTTGACAGAAAGGTAATGAACATAAATGCAGAGAGACATATATTTGAGTACCTAGCTAACAAAGGAATTCGTTTTGTTGAATTAGGCAGCTGTGTACAAAGGGCTTCATTTTTCAGGATTTTAAATTTTTTTCTCATTTGGAAGTCAGTGGGAACCACAGATTAATAAAAAAAAAGTTTGTTAATTAAAAAAAAAACAATTTTAAAGGAAGAAACAAACAAAAAGGAAAGTGAATACTATAGGTGAATCTCCCTTCCTTCTTTCCAGAGGTTGATGGGACAATGGGTATGAAGGTACATATGGTTAGTCTCTTGGTGGTTTGGTTAGTTTTGCTGAACTCTTTTTTCACTCTTTTTTATTGTTATGAAATCAAGGTGATATAAAAACGAAAGCCTTCAATACAAATTAACCACTTTTTAAGCTACTTGAGGGGAGAGTTTTTTATTTTTATTTTTCTGTATGGTATCCACATCAAGATCAGCACAGTGTCAGCATGTGGCACATAGTAAGAATAGTTTTTAGTACGTTAAGGTTTACAAAGCACTTCACGCATATTATCTCATTTTATTTTCACAAGCGCCCTAGGATGTAGGTGTTTTTGTTATCCCCATTTTTATAGATGAGTAAACTGAGGCAGCCAGAGGTTGGGTCACACAGTTATGTGAGGCAGCATTCGAACTCAGCATCCTGACTCCATGTCCACTGCCCTGCTTCAAATTGGCTTAATGAATACTGATTGATTGGTTGATTGCCTATAATCTGCGCCTCCTGAGGAAAATCACTTAACCTCTGTAATTTACCACTATGGAAAATGACGCGGTTGGAATGAGATGCTCCAGCTAAGGTATTCTTAACTCTTTTGTGTCTTAGACCCCTTGAGCAGCCTGGTAGAGCCAACTAACCTAAGGACCCCTTCCCGGAATCATGAATTGCTAAATTTACCTTTGAGGTTAATGAAAACAAATTGGGGACCCCTAAAATCTATCGGGGGTCTTTACAGACAGCCTCACTCTAGCTTCTAGATCGCACTCCCCAATTGGAGAGAAGCCTGGTCATTCGGGGGCCTCTGTACGCAGGCGGCTCCCTCGAAGATCGTTCTTAGCTTAAAGAGAATGCCAGCAAGTCCGTCCAGAGCTTAGGATTGCGTCATCGCCCCGCCCTGCGCCAGGCCCCGCCCTGCGCCAGGCCCCGCCCTGCGCCAGGCCCCGCCCTGCGCCAGGCCCCGCCCTGCGCCAGGCCCCGCCCTGCGCCAGGCCCCGCCCTGCGCCAGGCCCCGCCCTGCGCCAGGCCCCGCCCTGCGCCAGGCCCCGCCCTGCGCCAGGCCCCTCCCGGCGTGCCCCGTTGCCAGGGGAACTGGGGGCGCGCGATTGCGCGTTGTTCCCGCGCAGGCGCAGTAAAGCGGCTGCCATGGCTGACAGTGGCTGGAGTACAGATATCGGGGAGGCCGTGTATCGTTCCCTGGACCCCGTGCGCAACCTTCGGCTCCGGTACTGGCTTCTCCTCGTACCCGCCCCTCCCCTCCTCTCCCCCTCTGCTTATCCTCCATTTAATATGAACCTCGAAGGCCGCTTCTCCTCCCCGCCCCCATCCCTCCCCCCCCCCCCCCAGCATCCAAGGCTCGCTGCACTCGGCCCCGGGTTCGAGTTCTGCACGCCCTCCCTGCGTGACTTTGGGCAAGTCACTTGTCCCTCAGCCTCACTGCCCTCTTTTGTAACACGAGGAGGTTGGACTCCTGCCTCTGAGGTCCCTTCCAGCTCAAACACTAATGAGCCTAGGAGCTGCGCCTGGTAATTCACAAGACATCATTATCATCATCAATTACATAGCGCTGACTGTGTGCCAGGCACGGGGCTGAGTGCTTGACAATCTGGTCCTCAGAACTACCCTGGGAGGTAGGTACTTTTATTATCCCTGTTTTACAAATGGGGAAACTGAGGCAGCGGTCTTTTTTTAAGTGACTTGCCCAGGGTCACATGGCTAGTAAGTTTCTGAGGCCAGATTTGAAGTTAGTTAAGACTGAATGGAGTCTCCCGGGTTGACTATGTTATTAATCATTGTGCATTGGTGAAACAAGGAGGTTGGGGCCGAGGATCTTTAGGGAAGTCCCTGGAAGGCAATGCCTGTTTTTAGTTTTGTTTTCTTGGCATTTTGCACCTGGTACAAAGGGGTATTTGATATAGTGCTCATTGAATTGAGTGTAAGATTCCTTCCAGCTCTAAAGTCTGTCTCTTTCATTTTGGGGAATTGGCGGGGGGGGGGGGGTGGGGGGGGAGCGTAGCAACCCAAAGCCCCCAAAGTAACTGTCAAACAGTTTAGAATCCAGCTCTCCAGAATCAGTTAGATGCATTGGAGCCTTGCGGAGTCTTGAGACCTAGGTTCTAAGGGGGCTCTGCTGTATGAACTTAAACCATTCCCCTTTGGACCTCTGTTTTCTTTGCAAAATGAGATTGTTGGTGTGAATTTCTAAGCCCCCCCGCCCCCCAGCATTGTATAGTTACATGGTTCCCATCTCATGTTCCTGAGTCATTCTCCCTCACACCTTACCACAAGTGCACTTTGACAGACATGATTTCCCTCAGGCCTCTTTCTACCACAATTCCTGAATATGCTGTCACCCATTCCCCACCAATTACAGACTTTGCTTTAACCCTGTTCTACCTCCCCTCCTCCCCCCCAAACACATTTCTCTAAAGCCTTGCCTGCCCTAGCTGCCCACTCCCATTTACGGTACTCTCTTCCAGTCCTGCGATATGACCACCCCATCACTGTGTTGTCTGTACTAGGCTTCTGTCTGTCTGTCTGTCTCTCTATCAGAGTTCATCTCCAGAGAATCACTACAAGCAGCTTTGTCCTCTGCCCATCTGCTTCCGAGTTGTCCAGTGACAATGTAGACTTGGCTACGTTTAAACCACAAACATCAGCCAGTATGTATTCATGTTATGGTTTGATTGGTTGGGAATTTGGAGAGGGTGCTGGGAGTAGATCGTATTTGAGGTCTGAGGGTAACCACTCCTGTGCACCTTCCTCTTACCTCCCAGGAAGCAGTAGTGACCTGAGTTCTCGAATTCTCTGCTCTTGTCCTGGACTTCTGGGGACTTTATACCTTTGAGGAAGTTGGCCTGCTCTGCTTCCTCAAAAAGGGTTTGAGGGGAAAGGAGATGTACATTGTTTTACCAAAAGAGTTCTGAATGGCCTAGCCACTTATACCATCACCTAGGCAGTCAGTAAACATATGCCAAGCATCAACTGCTCTATGCCAGTCATCATACTAAGCATAGCAGATACAAAGAAAAACAATATATTCCCTGCTCTCAAGGAGCTCACAGTCTAATGGGAGACAAAATGCAAACAATTTTGTGCAGACAAACTACATTCAAGATAAGTTGGAGTTAATCAATAGAGGGAAGGCACTAGAATTAAGAGAGCTTGGGGAAGGCTTCCTGTACAAAGTGGAATTTTAGTTGAGACTTGAAAGAAGCCAGGAGACAGGAGGGAGAAAATTCCAGGCAGTGACATTGCCTAGAGTTAGGAGATGGAGTATCTTGTTAGGAACAGCAAGGAGGTCAGTGTCACTGGATTAAAGAGGCTGGGTAGGGTGTAAGCTGTAAGAAGATTGGAGAGGTGGAGGGGAGGGGAGTTAGGAAGAGATTTGAACACTAAGGATCTTATATATGACAGCTCTTGAACCTGACTATCAGAGTACATACCGCTGCATAGTTGTAATACGTTCTGTAATGGTGTTGCCCATTTCTGAGAATCAGTTTTCTCTTCTATAAAATATCTGCCTTACAGAGTAGCTATGACCAAATGAGATAATATATCTGAAAGTGTTACACAAGAGTAAAAATTCTTAATGCTTTCTCATTTATGTGACTTTGGGTAAATTCAAGATCCAAAAACCCTGGAAAGTGTGCTGGATTTGGAATCCAAGAACTTGGGGTTAAATCATGCCACAACTGGCTGTGTGATCTTGGACAAATCAGTTATCCTCTGTAGGCTTTGGTTTTCTCATTTGTAAAATGAGACAGTTGGGCTAGATTGCCTTGAGGTCCCTTCTAGTTCTGAATCTCTAGTCCTTTGAACCCAAGCATACAGCTTTAACACACTTACTCTGCAACAGTGTTTTGGGGACTTGGGGAAGTCACCCTTATGGAAGTAGACAGCTTTCCTTTCTGTCCCAAGCTGGAACTTAAGATAGATTTTCCTACAGAAACATTAGTTAGAATGATGGTTAAATGTGGTTACATTATTGGTTAAGTGGATTTTGTGGAATGAAAAGAATCTTAACTGCTACTTTTAACATTTTTGTAGGAAAGTGAGTTCTGATTTTCAAATAACTGACATATAGATTGTTAGCAATTGGAAGCTGCCTATGAAATTCACCCTTTTGAGTCAGGTATACATCTGAAATTTTCATTGGTTAAAGGATGAAGGGAAACACCATTCAGTAACTAGACTCTTCCTTTTTTATTTCTCTGGTAAAAATCCCCCAGGGGAAGAGGAAGGACAGACGGTGAAGTGGAAAGAACATTGGATTTGGAGGCCCAGGTCCTAGCTTCTGTTCCTGGATCTCCTGTTTACTTCTGGCCTTAGTCAAGTATCTTTCCGTCTCCTGGCCTTAGTTATTTTATCTCTTAAAGGAAGGGATTGGATTAGATCAGAAGTTCCAAACCTGAACTCCATGAACTTTAAAAAAATGTTTTAATAATTATTTCAATTAAAATTGTTTCACTTGTAACATTGTATTTTGTTTGAGGCATTTAAAAATATTCTGAGAAGTGGTCCATAGGCATCACTAGATTGCCTACTAGAATGACACAGAAAAGGTTAAGAACCCCTCAACTAGATACTCTCTAAAGGATTCTTCAGCTCTAAATCTGTGATTCTAAGTTTCATCCTCTCTTGTCTCCCTTACTGTGCTCCTCCTCCTAATCTTTTTTCCTCTACAAATTATAAGTGACTTGGACTTATTGAGCATCTGTCTTTGAAGAAACTTTTCTCTTTGAAAAAGGTGAGAGTAGACTGAATTGGATTGGATTCTTCTTGGAAGTGAATCATTTTGCCTTCACTCAGCTCCCTTTCAGCTCCCTCTTTTTGTGGGTACCATGGCATGATCTGGTAAGCTCAGGGGGCTAGGATTCTCCTCCAGTAAGAACAAGCAGTTTGAGGAAGCCCAAGGTAGTGCTGTTTGACACTGATCACTGAAGTTTATATTCCTGCTGCCAAATTGGAGCTGAAATTTGGGGAGTGAGGAGAAAGACGTGGGAGGCCTCTATTCACAGGGCCATAGTAAATGTAGGCTAATTAAGAGTCTTACAGTGTTTGGCAGGTGAATGAAAGGAAGTGCTTGGTTGTCCTCTGTAGACAAAGAAGGGAGGAGGCAGCTGGCTCCTTCTGCTGTCTTACAGGTGGGCTCGGGACAGATAAAGATGATGAAGAAGAGGTGGTGATCGGTTGGCAGGAGAAACTCTTTAGTCAGGTGAGTCATTGGCTTCAATTCCCCCTCTTCTCTCCACAGGTGTGACTGCTGACTGTCTGGAGAGAGAGCTGCTGCCTCCAGGGGAGTTGTCTGAGGCAGCCCCTTTCACTTGGGGACATCTAGCCCAAGTGTGCTTTTTGTAACTTCCACCCACTATTCCTGGTTCTGCCCAGTGAGAGCAAGCCTGGTCCTTTCTCCATGTGACAGCCCCGAGTCTTCTCTTCTTCAGGATAAATATGCCCAATTCCTGCAACTTATCCTCATATAATAGGAGGATCCTTGTTTCTCCTCTTCTTTTTCTTTTTCATTGTACACTTTTTTGTTATTCCCCATAGGAGAGAGAGTGAAAAGGAGGAAAACTTATGTCCCACCCATCACTGTAGGAGAGGAACAGATAGAAGGAGCTCAGAGGTCTTCACCTGATCTGAGATTTTAGTCTCTCATGCCCTGTCCTATGTTCTTTTTTATTTGTAACAGCCTTTTGTTTTGCCCACACATTTGTCTGCCAGTGAAAGGCAGCACAGTGTAGGGGATAGAGAGCTGGCTGTCTGACCCTGGCAAGTCACTCAACCTCGCAGTGCTCTGGGCAGCTCTCTGAGACTAGAAGTTCAAAGAAAGGGCTGGCCTGAGTTCACGTCGGGACTTCCCTCATCCTGGAGTTGAATGAAATCACTCCTTAGTCCCATTATTTCCAGATATAACTTACCCACCTCGAAAAAGAAAGAGAAGGAAAGTACTTCGGCAAGACTGACCAACACGTGAGCCGTGTCTGACAGTCTGTGCCCTATTCCACACCTGTCGTCACCCACCTCTGCAAGGAGGGAGACTGATTTTTTCCTACTCTTCTCAATGGCCATGCTTGGGTCATTACAAGTGTTTCTATAGCAGTTATATACTGTTCACTTTTTTCTGTTTACATGGTTGTAGTCACTGTACATATTCTCTTGGTTCGATTTAATTTACTCTGCATTTACGTCTTCTCATACTTTTCTGAATTCTCCACATTCATCGCTTCATATGTCAAAATAACATCCATCACATTCATGTAGCACAATTTGTTTAGCCCTTGCCTTATCCCTGGACACCTCCTGTTTTTCCATCTCTTTGCTTTGAATATCTTGGTGTGAAGGAGACATTCCTTTCTATCTTTGTCTTCCTTGTAGTTTTTACCTAGCATCAGGTCCTCTGCATAAAATGATACAGATGGGGCGGCTAGGTGGCTCAGAACACCAGCCCTGGAGTCAGGAGGATCTGAATTCAAACTCAGCCTCAGACACTTAACACTTACTAGCCATGTGACCTTGGGCAAGTCACTTAACCCCAATTGCCCTGCCCTCCCCCCTCCAAAAAACAAACAAAAAAACCCAAACAAATAAAATAATACAAATATCTTAGTAACCTTTTCAAGCAGAATTCTAAAATGTTCTTGTGCTTAGGCTAATTCACAGTTGCTCCATTTGCACTGTATTAGTGTGCCTGTCTTTCAGCAACCCTTCCAACAGTTATTTCTGTTCTGTTCACGTTCTTTAGCCTGGATAAGTAAGAGTCGACTATATAAGTGTGCCACGGAGAATAAATTCTGTAGGATCAATTTGGGTGAGAAACAATACGAATTTCATTTGAGGGTTTTCTTAAGGAACACCTATTCTCTATCCCTGTGCTTGAAGTTTGAGGTGGATCTGTACCAGAATGAGTCAGCCTGTCAAACTCCACTGGATCACCAATATCACCAGGAGATCTTAAATCTGGAGGCCTCTGGGGGCAGGAAGAATCGCCGTATCTTCACCTACACTGATTCTGATCGATATACCAACTTGGAGGAGGTATGTTCTTCATTTCGCTATCTCCAGACTTTCTTCCCCACTTCTAGTTGCCCATGCCCTGTGTGGAGATTCTAGACCTGTAGGTTTGTGGAGGGTGTGCTTAACTGGAGCCTGGCATCTCCCTTTCTGGGCTAGCAGCCAAGTTGAGATAAAGTAACCCAAGTTTGCAGGGGGTGTGGCTACTGCTGGTCTTCTTTATTAATGTTGATCCCATGTCTAGAGAGCTTGGGGGAGTCAGGATAGGTATGTAAATTGCAAAAGGGGAGAAACATTTCCCAGGATCTCTCCATACTGGCACAAAATAAAGATTAGAATGTTGAACTCCAGAAGTTAAGCTGAGATTCTGTTTGGGCATTTAGGAGAGAAATGCAAAACGGCTGTGAGGCTATGTCTAGGCCATAGTTCATAGCTTTTGTCCCTGCACTGAATTTGTACTGTGTATATTTGTACTTGTTAACATGTTGTTTGGGGAATGTGTGTGTCTCTCTGTGTGTGCACACATATGCATTCTTTCTCTTATTGAAACTTTAAACTCCAACCCCAGGACCACGTCTTTTGCTTTTCCTTTTATCACCTTACATAATAATTATGTTGTTCTTAATTCACAAAGCATTTTCCTCACAACCGCCCTGGGAGGCAGGAAGTTAGTCATATTACAGGAAAGAAAACTGAGGCTTAGTGAGATTCAGTGACTTGACCACAGCATCATAGGACTGGCAAACAGCAAAGCTATAACTCATTTTCAAATCTGACCAAATATAATGCTTTTCACAGTCTGCCATACTGTCTTGGAATGTTGGGTGTCGTGCTCTGTACACAGTAGGTATTCAGTAAATGCTTTTGGTTGAATCATATGCTGTCCTCAGAATAGCTATGAAACAGGACATGAATTGTCTGGTTTGGATTCTGGATATTTTCTTTGTGAAAATTAAAATAAAATATGGTTAATGCTCTATTCGTGTGTAGAAATTTTCAAAAGGTTTTTATCCTTAGATGACTTTCCCCCCTCCCTGATGAAATAGCCTATTACTGGGTAACCCCACCATGCCTTTGGTTGTCATGTGCTAATAGAATGCAAACTGAATATAATATTAGCATAATCCAAGCTTAGTTAAGAAGGCTACTGTGTTGCCTACATTATGAGACAAAATAAAGCCAAGGGGAGATCATTTGGAAATTAGCTATGCTACCACTTACCTTATTACCATAGATAATTGGTGACAGTTTACTAGGCCTAGGTCCTGGGATTGGGAACAGAAAGCAAGAATATTCCCTTGGTTGCTTAGCCTCAAGTTGTCATGAGTATATGGGAGACATATGACTGTTTTCTTTTCCCAGCATTGTCAGAAAATGACCACCTCTGACACTGAGGTTCCCTCATTCCTGGTTGAGCGAATGGCGAGTGTCAGGCGTCGCCGTCAGGATCGAAGAGGGCTGTAAGTACAAGCAGGTGCCAAAGGGATGTGGGCTAACTTAGTGAAGCCAGTCTGGGCTTTTTGCCCCCTGTAATCTCCTTTATCCTCCTGGGTCTGATGAAATAGGGAGGGGACTATACCTGCTGCCTTGAGCAGACCAGATCTAGACTGGTGTATTCCCTCCTGGGTGCCACATTTTAGGAAAGCCTTCCTTTAGCTGTGGGGTATCCAGAACTCAGATACCTACTAGCTGTGTGACCCTGAGCAAGTCATTTAACCCTATTGGCCTCAGTTTCCTCATCTGTAAAGTGAGCTAGAGAAGGAAATGGCAAGCCTTTCCAGTATCTTTGCCAAGAAAAGCCCAAATATGGTCATGAAAAGTCAGACATGATAACAACACCAGCCAGGGAGGCAAAGAGCCTGGAGGTCATTTCATAATAGAATTGGTTAAAAAAAACAGGGAATGTTTAACTTAGAGTAGAAAGAACTTAGAGTGGGATGTGATAGCTGTTGTTGAAGTAATTGTAAGTGTCACATGGAAGAAAAACTAGATTGATTCTATTTGGCCCCACAAGGGGTAGAAGTAGCAAAGAGGCACACTTGGGCCTGATGGCAGAAAGAAGCAGAGCTGTATCATAGTGGAATGGATGGCCTTGAGGGTAGTGGGTCCCCTTTTCTAACTCTCTGATGCTTCCAGTCTTTATTTTGCCTCACATGCTCTGCCTGAGTCTTTGGG
The DNA here is from genome assembly GCA_011680675.1 of Gymnobelideus leadbeateri. Taxonomy (NCBI): domain Eukaryota; kingdom Metazoa; phylum Chordata; class Mammalia; order Diprotodontia; family Petauridae; genus Gymnobelideus; species Gymnobelideus leadbeateri. The sequence goes on from WOXC01001049.1 coordinate 39,373, forward strand.
GATGATGTTTCCTACAGGGAAAGTAATGTACACAAGTCCCGAATTATCACCTGGGACCCATCAGAAGAATTCATTAGGAGCAGCCATGTCATCAGCACACCGCTTCAGATCATGTACATCATGGCAGATCTGGGACCCTATGGAAAGTGAGACCTCTGACCACACTGTCCACATCCCTGTCCTCTCTTTCCTTCACCTGTAATATTTGTCTATGGGAAAAGAAGATCGTTGTCACTGTAGGGGTGAGTGGGAGGAAAGCTTGCCTCTCTCAGCTTTGTTTTGGAAGACTGCCTTGTAGTGGCAGTTATACGCCAAGGGAGATTAAAAAGGCAGCTGCGGGGGCGGCTAGGTGGCGCAGTGAGTAGAGCGCCAGTCCTCGAGTCAGAAGGACCTGAGTTCAGATCTGGCCTCAGACACTTAACACACACACACACACACACACACACACACACACACACACATCCCAAAACCTAGCCGTGTGACTTTGGGCAAGTTACTTAACCCCAATTGCCCTCCAAAAAAAAAAAAAAGCAAAAAAAAAAAAAAAAAGGCAGCTGCCCATCAGCTGTTCCTTGGCCTTCTTATGTCTTCCCCTCTGTCCTTGGTGCTAATGTGAGCCCCCTCAAACATGAGTCTTAATTTCCTGGTCTGTAGGTTTGGTCAGAGTGATTATGAACAAGTCCTCTGTCCTTGGTGCTAATGTGAGCCCCTTGAACATGAGTCTTAATTTTGTGGTCTGTAGGTTTGGTCAGAGTGATTATGAACAAGTCCTCTGTATTCTGAAAGTGGATGGTAATGGAGTGATCACAGTAAAACCAGATTTCACAGACAACAAGGGGCCTTACAGGTGAGGAAAGGGGGGAGTGCTGTTGGGGAGAGTGCCATGGGCTGAAATCTTTTTCCTTAACTTCATTTTTTGATGCCAGAAACTGAGATTTTTAAGTCTGATTCCTTTCCATTGTTCACTTTAAGGGCTCTACTTTTAATGGAATAACGTCTCAGGGGCAGTGACTGGAGCACGATTTTTTTAAAAACCTTTTAAATTATTAATTTACCACCCATAAAATTTCATCAGAAAATAATAGAAAAAGGGGTTGTTTGTGGAACTGTGGAATTCTGTGACAGTTTTTTTGAGTATATATTACATTTAACATAATAATAGAAAACAAACTGTCCTGCTTGTCTGGGCCTCCTTCTGAACTTCTTTCCTTGGAGCAGTTTTATTTCAAGGAATGGATGAAATTAAAGTGAGGGTCATTCTTGTTCCTACCCTATTCCAAACTGTCATATCCTTACAGACAACCAATCATATTTAACCCTCTGGAAGGTGTAAATTAAGCTACTAAGTGCTTGCCTTCCTTCTGCTCCCCCACTCTCAGCCCCCCAGCCAAATATACTAGACCAGAGTTGAGAGGTCAAATCTGCTTTGCCCAGACTTAATGTCTTTGCTCTGACTTTGGTTCCTTGTTGTGTGCTGAGCAGAATTGTAATGGAGGGGGAGAAGCAGGAGCTGTGGAAGTACACACTTAGCAACGTGTCCATACCTGCCCAGCGAGAGGAAGAAGAGAGGGAGCAACGTGTGTTCAAGGATGTAAGGCCTCCTTTTTCCCCACACTTCTCCAGGGTGGGCCTCAGAGACCAGGGGCTAAGACTGTGTCCAAGGATGGGGGCAGCAGTTTCTCTTCACCATTGTCGGGATGTAGGACTGGCCAGAGAATCAGGACCAGCTGTGGTCACCTAGTTTTCCATGCCTTCCCCCTTTGTTATTTCTCATCCCCTTATTGGTCAGAGCTAAAACCCAGGGGAAAAGGGAGAGAAGGCAATAAGCTTCTGATTTTTGGTTTGTTTTCTCAGCTCTATGGCCGGCACAAGGAGTACCTCAGCAGCCTTGTGGGTTCCGATTTTGAGATGGTGAGTATCCTTAGTTCCTGTGGCTAAACAAGTATATGTTTATCACACCTCCTAAGCATTTTTCTTTCAAGTGCCAGGAAATGGGGAGTCAGCACCATCCATCAATAGTTCCTTGACTCTAACAAGTTAACAGGTTAAGTTGGTTATGCTGGGATCCTTCTATCCTCTGTCCAAAATCTCCAAGTCTGGCTGTACAGTATAGCAGAAAGAGCATTGAGTTTTCAGTCAGAAGATGAGATTAAATCCCACTGCTTTTACTTACTCCATGTGTGTGCCTTTGGTCACTCCAGGCCTCAGTGAAGGAAACTAAGGCCCAGGGTGACCAAAGACCAAAAGTGCAGGGAGTAAGTAGAAGTGCCCATAAAATAAAGTAGGGGGGTTAATATTTGTCAAGCTCCTTTGTGACTCTGAATCCAAAATCTAAATCTGCAGGAATGGATGGCTTTCTTGTGGGTGGGATCCACTACTGGTTTCTTGCCCCCTGCCGCCCAAGAAAAAGAGAATGCTTGGTGCTTCGTTCTCCACCAGACCTCGTTGGGCAGCTGCTGTTGCTGCCCTCTCCCTCATTGCTTTGGTCCCTTTCACTTGCCTTCTGTGCTTTTTCTTTTTCCACTTTTCAGAAATAAGAGAACAGTACATTAGTGGGGGGTAGTACTTACACACACACACACACACACACACACACACACACACACACACACACACACACACACACACACACACACCCCTCAAGGTCCTGACACCTGGGATCAGATAATAGCTCTAAGTCCCTTTTGCCTTAATGGTTTGTAGCTGTGGTCTGTGGAAGTGGGACTCTGGTTATTGGACAGCATCTTTTAAGACTTCCTACTCTTTTCTCCACTCTTTTCTGCTTTAGGCAGTTCCTGGCTCCCTGCGGCTCTTTATAAATGGAGAAGTAGGTAAGTGACTTGATAGGATGTGGTAGAATACAGAGTTTACTGGACTGAGAACCAGGAGAGCCCTGGGTTTGACCTTGAGACTAAGTCCTTGTGCCCCTCTGTGTCTCCGACGCCTCATCTCTAAAATGGGGGCATTAATGCCCGTAGCAGTCATTTCATGCTGTTGTGTAAAGATACTCTGTGTAAAGTATTTGCCAAGCCTTAGAACACTGCATGAATGATCTGTGATCACCATAGCGACCTCTCATGCTTGGGCAGATCTTTCAGGCAGCACCTGACATTGTAGGTGAGCCACAATCCCCCAGAGGGGGTCCTATGTTTATCCCATGGAAACCAGAAGCACTTGTGATAGTCAGTGATGCTGGTGTTCTGGAACACTGAACTTTCCCCGGGCTAAATCATGACACAGCTTTGGTTAACCTGAAGGGTGGCTGGAGATCAGGACCATGCAGGGCTCTATTGTAGACCCACTGATGACCCTTGTGGTAGGGTGTACCATGCTGAAATCATTCACAGAGGCCCATTCCCTCTCTTACCTTTCTTTTCAGTTTCAGCCCAGGGCTATGAATATAATAATCTCTATGTGCACTTCTTTGTGGAGCTGCCTGATTGTAAGTAATGCCACAACCTCTGCAGAAGGTACTCAACCCATTCATAACATGTTTTTCCATGGGGAGAGACTTGTGTTGCCACTTAATTCAAAGTATAGGCAAAATAGGTGCTAGGATGTACTTTCCCTCCCATTTGTCCTTGTCTGTGATGAGAGCTTCTAGGGGAAGCCTGTTATGGAGCTCACTGTCCCCTGGGATCAATGGCAGATAGAGTGTCCAACAGAATTGTTATTTCTAGAGGGAAGTAGGATGGCTTCTTCCTTTTCTCACAATGACTGTTTAACACAGATCTAAGCGGGGGCTTTGCTGGAAAGAACAGGCCTACTCTTATTTCTTGAGGATATGACCTTTGCATCCTTAGCAGCTAGGGGGTACAGTGAATAGAACGTTGGACTTGGATCCAACAAGTCCAGAGTTCAGATCCAGACTCAGACACTTACTAGCCGTGTAACCCCAGCAAGTAAGTGAATCTCTCTGAGCCTCCGTTTCCTCACCTGTAACATGGGGATAATAATAGCACTTACCTCCCAGGTTGTTGTGAGGATGCCTTAAGGTACTATGGAAATGCTAGCCATCATCATCATCATCATCATTGTCCTTGCCCCTGGCACTGAGCTGTCGCCCAGCTCTTTCTCTTGACTTTATCCAAGGCTTCCTCTGAGAGCTGTCGTGATTCTTCTAGGGCCCTCGACTCTAACCTCTGAAGGTGCCAGTGGACTAACTGCTTTCTGGTTTTTGGTTCCTAGACTGGTCAACTTCTCCATTTCAGCAGCTCTCAGGAGTAACACAGACTTGTGTTACCAAGTCAGTAGAAATGGTAAGGAGAAAGAGAAGAGTGAGTCTAGAACAGAGCTGAAAATCAGCTTTGGGGAATGCACTTGAAGTTATCAGGCAGACATATAACAGGGATGTGTCATGGGCTCTCCCTCAGAGGCCTGAGTTAGTCCTTTTGGTATAGGGGCATCGTCTCTGCCCCTAGAAAAATCAGGTGACCAGTCAGTGAGTCTGTATTGAGCACCAGCTGTGTGACAGGTGACATGTGCTGGATGCTAGGCATGCAGGTACCACAAATGAAGCCATCAGTGGCTGCAGTTTGTGTGGGAGGCTCTTCTGCTCTGCTTCTGAGTTGCTGTTTCCCTGGGTGCCACCACCAGGCCTCCAGCAGCCTTATGAAAGTGACTGTCTGAATGGTTATAGTGGAGGAGAACTTTTGAGGGAGGCTGCTTTTTCTGCTCTCTGAGATTTTCCTTGGCCTGATGATCCTTCTGTCCCCCCCTCCAGGACGAAGTGGCTTACTTCTGTTACCCTTTCACGTTTGAGGCTTCGTTTTTCCCTCGTGCTACATTTAATGGTAAGTTGGTCATGGGCTTGTAGTTTTAGAGCTGAAAGGGGCCCCGTGGTCATTGGCCCTTTATTTTCAGATGAAGAAACCGAAGCCTCAAGAAGGGAAATGACTTTCCCAGTGTCATGTAAGTTGCAAATATCAAAGTCAGGATTTGAATTTGCATCCTCTGACTCCAACCCTCATGCCTGTCGCAGTAATGGGTAATGGTAATGACTGGGTACCACTGCCATTTATGCAGATTTCCCTCAGTGGCCTGTGCTGTACTTTGAGGTCATCTCACTGGATTTCTGGCAGAGATATCGAGTAGAAGGCTATGGGTCCTTAGTACTGCCCTCAGCACCAGGTAAATCCACCCATCCCTCTCCTTTCCTATTATAAAAATGCTCTAGGCACTCACGAAGTAGATCACAGAACTAGAGGTTTTCCAAATTAGGGGTTGGAGGACATTTGCATTATAAGTACTTCATATGTCTCTGAAGTTCTCATTGTATTGTCCATTAAAGACTACTGGCTGTAGCTCTAACTGCCTTCCTCAGCTGATTGTGACGTTCTTGGCACTCTTCAGTATCTCTCCTTAACTCCCCTGGCTTTAGGGCTGTGAGAGAGGAGGCAGCTCTTATTTTGAAATTCCACTAAAAGCCAGGTGATTATTGGTCCAAATGTTTACATGGCACCTGTTACTGACTTGCTGGTGGCAAGGTATATATCAGAGTTGTTCTCTTTGATTCAGTGTTCTGACTGGATGTTCTTATTGTCCTTTTGGCAAAATAGGGCCTTTTACTATGAAAGTGTCAACATGGAGGCCAGTGGAGTCAGGAACTCTGGCAGAACTGAGGAGGTTTTTCATTGGGGGCTCCCTAGAATTGGAAGACATGTCATATGTGCGAATACCAGGGAATTTCAAGGTGAGTTTTTCCCTGGCTAGGTCCAAGGAAATGAACCCTGCACTTCCAGCCTATTATTCTGTGGAAAATAAAATATGGGACAAGCCCCATATCAACTTGTCCATTGCTCTGGCATTAGGAGGGATGATCCCCTTCCCTCCCATAGTCAAGGTTGTCTGTGGTGCCATAGGTTCTAGGAGGTCCCCAGCTAAATTCTAACATAAGATGTAAGTATGCTGCCAGTTGCAGAAAACAGAAAATCCCCTTTTCCTCCCTCCTCCCTAGAGGCTGCTGGTCTGAGACGGAAAAGGGCTTATTTACAGGAAGCCAGGCAGCTGTGTTGGGCACCTTGTTCTTTGGTAAAACTGGAGCTGTTCCTACACGTGGAATTCCCAGCCCACCTCTAGCTGAACAGTGGAGAGGATGCCTACTGGTCAAAGTAATACAGGGTGATATAGCTCACTGATGCTCTTATACCTCTGTTCCCCAGGGAAACCGTCTGAGCCGCTTTGGGTTCCGCACTGAGACAACAGGCAATGTCACCTTCCGCTTTCACTGCCTCCATCAGTCCAGGTAAGTGGCCTTGGTCTGGGTGGCTTGGTGCTCACTTGCATAGAGGTTCCTCACCCCTAGTCCAGACTCTACTGACTACTCTTGGTGCTCTCCAACAGGGCCTTTTTGAAGTCTAGCTCAAGTTGGGAAAAGATGCACAGTTTACTGGACCACATGGAAGAAACCCACCAGCAAAATAGTGTTTTTAATGTGCTAGGTAGGTTTCTTCCTTATGCTAGCTTCCTGCACAAGCCTATTCTCCCCTGACCAGGCAGGTTAACCCCCTTTCATCTGCTGCTTTTTCAGAGGCCTTCCAGCGAGCCCGACGTCGAATGCAGGAGGCTCGGGAAAACCTCTCTCAGGATCTAGTGAGCTCCCCAATGCTGTAATCTCCCAGCCACAATGCTTTCTAAGGCTGGTGCTGCCTCTTCTCCTTCCTCCTCTCCTGCCTTAGACCATGGTCATCTGCTCCCTGAGAACCAAGAACAGTCATTCCAAACCCTCTGAGACCATGGGCTGCCCTGTGGCTCATGCTCAGCCTTGCATTTCTGTCGACATCTTGTTATGGCAGATTCCAGCAAGGCCAGCACTTACTAGGATGACGGCTGCGTAGGCAGAGGGACTCCCCTCCAGGGAGCCCCAGACTGGCCTGCCTGCAGCAAGCAAGGGCAGCAGATCAGGACCTGAGGTGTTTGGGGCTTCCAGGACCTTACAGGGGAAGCCAGAAAGAAAGAAGAGGTAAAATGAATAAGGGTATCCATCACCGGCAGAGTTCTGCCTCTCACCTACTCAATCCGACCTAACTCATATACATTGTTGAGTGCTGAGTTTTTGCTTTTAGGTTTTAAATATAAAACTGGTTTTGACACCTCATGTTTGCTTGTCTGATTTTCCACCCAGATTGCTGGCACATTCAGGTTCTCTCAGAACTGTGGGATTTGGTGGACTAACCTTGCTTAAGAGATTCTAATTCCTTTCTCCTTTCTAACTACCACTTAGGATGTTCTTCAGAGGGTCTCTTAGTGTGGACTTGTTCCTCGGGGGGCATATGGACAAAAAGGTGTAACAACTCTCTTTCAGTGAGAGATAGGTAAAATCTATAGTATCAACCACCCATAATGCTTTTGGGCCCTAAGTCAAAGAAAGTAAGACATTCTGCACTTTTCCCAAGGATAAGAGATTGGCCATATCACCTTAACTGAAGATTGTGCCTAGCTAGTGTCTAGCACGTAGGGAGCACTTCATAAATTGTCTCTTTTCTCCTCTCCCTTTTTCCCTTAATTGTTTCTCTCCCCCTTCCTCCAACCCCTACTGGAATAGATTGTGAGAATGCCCCTCCCCAAGCACTCAGACTGTGACCATTCTGCTTTCAGCAGTGCTTTATTGGCAGAAGCAGGATGTAGCACTTGCCCCACTGGCCAAGGATCTCTTTTAATCCCGGAGGAGGGATCTTGCAGGGATCTGTGGGACTGTGAGATGTCTGAGCCTCAGAAATCTAGAAAAAGAGACTTTCTACCCCAGGGCCATGGAACCCACTGCCAACTCCATCTCCGGCCTGAGGCCCCAATGTTCCTGCAGGTCTAGGATCCATAGCCATTAGTCTTAGCATGACTTCCCAGGCCCATGAGGCTGGAAGCCTGGGGTGAAAGCGTGGTACCAGCAGGCATCTAAGGTGGGTTGGCACATGGTAACCAGTGAACTCACACTGCTAATCCCAAGCAGTAAGCTTGGCTTTGAGAGTGAAGCCAGTGAAAGCATCAGCAAGAAGTGGAACTACAGGGAGAAAGGGGTGCATCTCCTGGATGCCTCTGATTGCCCTATCCCCACCACTCCTTTCCGCCAAGGAAAGAGGCTTGGATAGACTTCTTTGGGAACAAGCAGAAGTGACTGGAAATGTAGACAGCCAATAAATCTGGAAATGAGGCGGCCTGAGTGTCCTGTAACAAAGTCCAGGGCAAAATGAATTCTTACCCTAAACCCTAGATCTTGGAATTGACTAGCAGCAGCCCCAGGGTACAGCCAAGTAAGTGGTAAGCCCCTAGGAGTTTTTCTCCTATCCATCCCACACAGAGTGTGACCCTCAGTCCTTCCCTCCCCCTCCAGAAGCTGGGTACTCAGCTCACTAGGAAAGAGGAAGATCTCAAGCTAAGAATGAAGGTCCTCCTTTTACCTGCATGGCCCTCATCTGCCTCTCCAGGCCGAGAGGTTCAGCTTGGGGATTCTCCTACAATTCACAAAACCCTTTGGGTAGATATTGGCCTTGAAGATGTGTCGGGGGACAGTAGTAATACCAGTGTTGTCACAGATGATTCGAGATAAGGAGATTCTCTTCAAGGCCCGGTGCTGACTTGGGGTGAAGACACCTCGTCTCTGCCACCAGAACCTTCAAAGAAAATGGTTGTGGGAGGGCAGGGTGGGAGGGAGCAACCACACAAGACACCAAAGGCAAAGTTAGCAGCAGGGATGGAGGTGGGAAATTTGTTCTTGGACGGAATGCCCAGCTGAGGGCCAGAATCTCAGTTTGGGCTTGCTCTGGTCTTTCCAGTTCAAAAGAAATGAGGCACATCAATTGCTCTCATTCCTCACTTTAATTCTTAAGTGAGCATTTAGTGTTCTCTTTCCTCTTCCTCCTTTTCAGACAAAGAGCACTCACCTGTCTCCATCTCTTGCTCTTCTAAACTGGTTCTCAAAAAGACAGGCCAAGAGGGGCCCTACTCTGGCCCCAGGCAATAAAGGCTCAGCAACAGCACCAATCCAGATGTCAATGTTGTCAGGAGTCCCGTACAGACGAATGAACTTTCTTGCCAGATTAGTGTTCTTCAGCACCCGGGCAAGTTGGGACAAAGTTCGGGGTTGGGAGAGCCCACAGAAGCGTCTCCAAGCATTGTACCCTAGGGGCAAGAAGGAAGCTGTTTCAGTCTCCCCGCTTTATCTCCCACCAAACTTCACACTCAGGGAGGAATTCCTGGTCATCTAACTCTGGGCTAGAACACAGAGCTCCCTGCCTTTCAGTATGAACTTCACTATTCCAGAAAACAGTCACCTTGCATAAGTCTGGCTGGCCTTGTTAAGTTGAGAACATTCATGTTTTCATGCAGTAAGCATGTGCAAATTGGGACAGCCGCTTGTGTAATCACAACATACAGTCAGGTTCACCTGACCCATAGCTGTGTGCCTAATGACCATTATGCTGCAAGGTAATTGGATATAAAGGATAATTTGAGTGGGAGGGGTCAAAGGCAAACTGAGTTTTCAATGTTAGAATCATGGAGATGCAAGGAATTTATCTGATCTAATCCCCTAGTTTTTGCTACTGAGAGACTATAGGCTCAAAGTAATATGACTTGTCAACTATCATGCATACTGGCAGAGCTATAGTGTAAAAGTAGACTAACTCCAAATCCATCACTTTTCCCACTGTTCCAAGGTATGGATATATCTGATGATAGCCTGCCTACTTGAATCTAAGAAGTCCAGCTCCCAAGGGTCCCACTTGGGAAGAGTTGGCTAGGCCAGGCTTGGATCCAGCTTTCCCCTTGGACAATAGTCTGGATGCATGAGCCTGGGCCCAAGATTACCATGTGGGCTGTAACTTAGCCCTGAAAAAAACCCCAACAACACACGAATGAGGCCCTGGCTGGCCAAAAGAAGGTCTGGAGAAACTACAAGAATGGGGATTAGAAAAACATTTCTGAGTTCAGCTTGGAAGAAGCAGGAAACAACTGAAGTCCCTTCCTAGGTCTGTAGCTTAAGGGGACCCAAGCAGCTCCATCTCCCTATTTCTCCAACACAGGCTACCAATAAACTAGGTGGAGAAGAGGTTCCCCCTCCCTCTCCCTCTCCCACTCCCTCTCCTCTCCCACTTCTTCCTCTCTCTCTCTCTCTCTCTCTCTCTCTCTCTCTCTCTCTCTCTCTCTCTCTCCCCCTCTCTCTTTCTCTCTCTCTCCTCTCTCTCTTTCTCTCTCCTCTCTCTTTCTCTCTCTCTCCCTCTCTCTCTCTCTCCTCTCCCCCCGCTCTCTCTCTCCTCTCCCAACTCTCTTTCTTTCTGTCTCCATTGCCTTCTCCCTGTCCCTATCCCTCTCTCTCCCTTACCTCCCTCCCTCTCAGGTTGGGAGCCAGGCAAAACAGTTGTTGGAGCTCGGTAGGTTGCCCCCATGTTATTGGTGACCAAAGGTCTGATCTATTACTCACCCCATCCCCTGTGCATTTTGGCAAGTATTGTGGATCAAACCCCTTAATGACGCCTCTTTCAGCAACCTGAGCTGGGAGGAAGTACTGAATTCCTGAAGGTTAGGTGGAACCTTGCTGGTAAGCAGAGAGATCCTGGAGGAAAGCCTTTGCCCAGACTAACCCAGATGCCAGAGCCCCTCCCAATATGGATATAAGGATGGTCTGGCTCTCTCACCTGGGAGACCATGGTCCCGGCTACGTTGCATGTTGAGAGCAGCCAAGTCCAGCCCGATGCGCCTCAATTGTCTGAATAGCTTGTCCCTGAGCTCGTCCACCAGTATCTCGTCTTGGCGGTTCAGCTTGGCTGGAGTGGCTATGAGGCCTCGGAGAATGGGGTCAATTCCACCTGGGAGAGACCAACTACTGAAAGGAACTGATGTTTGAAAACCTAACGCCTGGGGGAAGCCGTGCTCAGAGGGACCGAACTACTATTTGTAGCCATGGTAATCTAAAAACCTTACCCATCACCTTTCCAGTCTCACTTAGCCTCTATAGGAGACAAAGCTTTCTTACGGGGTGGTGGTAGTGGTCAGACAGTAGAGGGCAGTAGTACATGTGCCTATTGGTGTTGGGGGAAACGTTGTCTGCATTCTCTCAGAGAGAAGAGGTCTGCATGGTTTGAATCTTACTCATTGGAGGCCCATCCCCACCTGCCCCCTCAAACAGCTCTCTGATAATCACAGTTACCTTCATTTACAACTCTCCAGCTGGCAAAAAAAGCCGTGCTGAGAGGCACTCGAGAATTGGATCCCAAGGACTGGTACTGATTGCCCAAGCGGAACATGAAGGGCTGGATCATAGTGTGACCAAAACGGAAGGCCAAGGTGAAGACATTTGAGACACGGGGATCTACTTGAGAACAGTAGCCCCGGTAGCGACCCAGAGTTCTTCTGGTCCTGGCCCGACCCAGAACAAGGGGGAGGAAGTCTCTGTAGGTGATGATCTAGAGGAGAAGACAGCCAGAAGAATGGCTTCCCATTTCCTGTGCCCAGAATGCATTTATTCATTCAATCTTTCATTCAACAGGTGTTTAAACGCCTCTGCTAGGTGCTGGGGACAGAAAGACATAAACGAAACCATACCTGCCTTCAAGCTTATGCTGCTTTGGAAGAAAACAATGTGCACACAGGCAAGTAAATAATAATATTTATATACAAAATAAATGCAATGGGGAACCACAAGAAAATTCCTTAAACGGGGGAGTGGCATGGTCACCCCCATGCTTTAGGAACATTATTTTGGCAATAGTGTGGAGGATAGATTAAAACCAAGGATGCTGATTAAGTGGCTATTGCAAATAGTCCAGGTGAGAGGTGATGAGTGCCTACCATCAAACTGTGAAAGGGAACAAAAAAGGAAAATGTTGGTGTGACTGAGAGGAAACAGGCACACTGATGTACTCTTGGTCTGTTGTGTGAAGCAGCACAGCCATTCTGGAAAACAATTTGAAACTATATCCCTAAGTCACTAAACTGCATACCTTTGACTCAGTGATACCGCTACTAGGCCTATTTCCCAAGGAGATCAAAGAAAGGAGAAAAGGACCCATATATTAAAAATATAGCAGTTCTTTTTATGTTGGCAAAGAAGCGGAAACTGAAGGGCTATCCATCGTTCAGGGAATGACTAAACACATGATATATGAATGTAATATCATACTCTTGTGCCATAAGAAATGATAAAAGGTATGGTTTCAAAGACAGCTAGGAAGACTTGTATGAACTGATGCAAAGTGAACTGAGCAGAACCAGAAGAAGAATTTCTACAATAACAACACTGTGAAAACAAACAACTTTGAGAGATTTAAGAACACGGTTCAATGCAATGACCAACCATACTGTCGGAGGATTGATGATGAGGAATTCTACTCACCTCCTCACAGAGGAGTGATAGACTCAGGATACAGAATTAGACATGCATTTTTGGATGTGGTCAGTGCAGGAATTTGTTTTGCTTAATGATGCAGATTTGTTATAAGAGGTTTTTTTTTTCTTTTCCATGATGGTGGAGGGAGGTGATAGAGTGAAGATTAATGCTTGTTAATTTTTAAAAGTAAAATAAAATAAAAGTTACATTAAAATGAATGACTCTGAGGTCTTGAGTCTCAGTGACTGTGCAAATTGTGATGCCCTTGACAGAAATGAGGAAAGTGGAAAGGAGAGTGCAGTTTAGGAGAGAAATTAAAAACAATTTAAACCATTCCTTTTCCCATTTGGATAGCACTTTCTTCTTTTCAAAGTAACCCCCACAGGGGCAGCTAGGTGGCGCAGTGAGTAAGAGCACTGGCCTCGGAGTTGGGACGACCCAGGATTGAATCCGGCCTCAGAAAATGAGCACCCACACATAAATAATGACTAGCTGTGTAACCTCGAGCAAGTTACTTAACCCCAATTGCTTTAAAAAAAAAAAAAGTAACCCCCACACCTATAATCATTTTTTTTTTGTCATCTTTTCTAACCCTGGGAATGATTTATTACCTTCCATGGGGAAAAGATCCTGTAGTGAAATTAATGACAGATATGAGTCTAGGACTCCAGGTCTCCTGACTCCTTACCTAAGATTTTTGTACTAGGTCACCATAACACAGCTTCACCTTTACCATTTGGACCCAATTAGGTGGTTACATGTGTCTTCCTTATAAATTCTTTCCAGGCTAAGAAACAGAGCTTTGAAGCACCTTGGCTTCTCGCCCCAGGGGAAGATGGTAGTCACTCAGCAATGCCTACCTGGACCATGGCCCCAACAATCTTCCGAGCCTCCTGGTACAGTTTCTCTCCACTCCATCGAGGATTTAGTCGTTTCAGCTCTGTAGCCAGTCGGTTGTGCTCCCTTACAAAGAGGGTGTGGATTGCGGCTAATTTGGGGGTTTCACTTGCTCGACTGTCACCTTTGAAAGTCCCAAATTAAGACAACCATCAGACCCCTCCCAAAAACATTTACTACCTTTGTTTAGGCCTGAAACTTGCTCTGTGATTTCAGGCAAGCTTCTGGCTCTCTGGGCCTTTATTTCTCTAGCTAAACAGTAAGGTTCTTTCCACCACACCCTGGAGGTCTGAAAGAAGGAGAGAGATTTCTGAGAGCAAGTCTACATACCCAATGTGCTCGAGGCCTGGGTCCTAAGAGGTTAGAGAAGAGCTTTCATATTTATACAAAATCTAGGAACCTAGATTCTGGAAGAGAAATCTTTTTCACTTAGCATGTGAGAAGAACCAGAGGTTAGATCTATAATTAGGAGAAATTGTGGTGAAAATGGACATGAATGAGTTTTGAAGCCTTGAGTCTGACTGTGAAGTCCCAGTGAATCATAATTTGTCCCCCACTTGCAATTGCTATACAGCAGTCCATATTCTTCTCAGATTTTTAGACTTGTTGATTTCATTCTGTTCTCTTTAGTGACAGAGGGCAAGAAACAAAGAGAAATGGACAAAAATAAATATGTATGATGATATAAAGGGTGGAGAACCTGTGTCCTTAAGGCCGCATGTCGCCTTCTAAATCCTTAAGTGTGGTCTTTTGACTGATTATTCTGTAAAATATGGATTCAATCCGAAGGCGGCACTTAAGGATTTAGAAGGCCACACGAAGCCTTCAGGCCACAGATTCCCCACCCCAGTCTATGTCCTTGTACAGATGGAGAAGGGAAAGAGTAATAGATTAGAATATTAGTTCCTTATGTTTTTGCTATGAAGTGGAACTATTCTACTAAATTCTGCATGGGGCAAGAGTCATGGTTTAGCCAACATATAGTGCTCCAGGAAATCTATACATTATTTTCTTTTGCTGGGGACATTAGCCTCTGTCCCTTTAGCCCTAATATATGTAAAAATAAGAGATATGTAGCATTAAGAATGTGAAAGGACCTTAGAAATCATCTCATCCAACCCTCTATTTTTAGCTCACACAGGAAGACAGAGTGCCACGATGTGCCCCCAAGCACCCTGACTCCAGTGTTCTTTCTGCCAAATCAACTTGCTTTCATACACCATCCTGCATCTCAAAGATATCAAAGATTTGAATGAGGTGATTGGAACCTGTAGAGTAACTACACCAATGAGGAGCCTGAAGCTCCCTCACTTTCTCACAATGCCCCTAAATGCAACTCCAGATGCTCCCAAACCCTTCCTCCCAAGCCCATATGCCTGACCTGCCAGGAAGCAGGGAATTCGAGCATTGCGATTGGTGAGCAGGCAAGGGTCTTCCTGGTGGTTGTCAAAAGGCAGGAGGGCCCTCCCATTATCTTGGAACCGTGTGTTGACGGCCAGAAGCCCCAGTTGATTGGATGTGTTCCTGAGCCGGGCAGCAAGGGCATCCTCACTACCATACACCATGCTGGCATCCAAAAAGGAAGTGAGTGTGTTGAGCTGGTTGAGGACAGAGTTCTTCCTGGGACAGGCGGGTGCAGAGCGATCAAAAGGGATACAATCCTTTCGATTAGTAATTCGAGGGTCGTTTGGTGGAATCTGTAGAAAGAAGAAGGTGTATGAGACTGGGTTCTGACTTCACTCCCAGCACAGGGTTCCATTCTCTGTCATCTCCCTCTGTCTTAAAAACATGATTAAAAACTTACTTCCTCTAGGATGGCTGCCCTTACTAACTCCATCATACTCTTCTCAGAGAACATTAGAACCAGGAGGACCAAAAAGCTAAATCCAGTCCATTCCCTTCATTTTAAAGAAAACTCAAAGCTTAGCAGTGGGGTCCCAAGAGGCAGTAGAGCACAGTGGGAAGACTTGTTGGACTTGGAGACAGGAAAGTTTTGGGTTCAAATCCTGCATCTGACACTTAGCTGTGATCCTTGCAAATTTCCTTTCTGAGCCTTAGGGTCTTTATATGTAAAATAGAGATGATTATACCTGTTGTCCCTCACTGTCTCACAGGATCTCTCTCTCTGTCTCCCCCTCTGTCTCTGGCTGTCTGTCTCTCTCTCCTTGATTCTCTCTTTTCTCTTAGATTTTTGCATCACTGCTCTTTCTTGGTTCTCCTCCCACCTGCCTTACCATCCATTCTCAGTTTCCTTTGCTGGATCCTCAATCAGCTCATTCGTTCCCTCTAATCATGAGTGCGCCCCAAGGCTCCATTCTTGGCCCTCTTCTCTTCCCCCCACCTATACTATTTCACTTGTTGATTTCATTAGTTGCCATGAATTCAATGATCATCTTTTTGTAGATGATTCTCAGATCTATTTCTCGAGCTCTAATCTCTTTTCTGACCTCTAGTTGCACATCTCTTATTAGTGGACATCTTCAACTGAATGTCCCATGGGCATCTTAAACACAACATGTCCAAAAACTGAACTCATTATCTTTTCTCCAAAAGCCTGCCGTCTTCCTAACTTTCCTGTTGCTGTCAAGGGCACCACCATCCTCATGGTCACCCAGACTCACAATGTAGGCGTCATCTGCAAATCCTCACTCTCTTTCACTCCCAAATCTGTCACCAAGTCCTGTCAACTGTATGCCTAAAGCCTCTCTAATTTATGTCCCCTTTTCTCCTGTACTGCTGCCACCACCCTGGGAGAGACCCTTGTCACCTCATATCTGGACTAGCCCCTACTGGCTGTTCTTGCCACCTCAAGTACATCCCCTACTCAGCGATCAAAGTGTGGGTCTGACCATGTCATCTCCCTTTCCACCCCACCCCCACTCAATAAACCCCAGAGGTTCTCCATTACCTTCAAGATCAAATATAAAATTCTCTGTTTGGCTCATAAAGCCCTTTGTCATCTTTGCTGTTCCTACCTTTCCAGTCTCCTTACAACTTATTTCCACCCGTACTCTGTGACCCAATGACATTGGCCTCCTTACTGAGCTTCTCCCCTTCTCCAGACTCTGAACATTTTCACTGACTGTTTCCCTGTGTCTGAAATATTCTCTTTCCTCATCCTCACCTTCTGATTTCCCTGGCTTCCTTCAAGTTCCAGCTAAAATCCCGCCTTCTACTAGAAGCCTTTCTGGTCTTTTCTCAATGCTACTGTCTTCCCTTGGAGATGATCTCCAATTTGCTTTCTCTATATCCTATTTAGGTGCAACTAGGTGTCACAGCGGATAGAGTGCTGGTCCTGAAGACTCATCTTCCTAGTTCAAATCTGGCCTGAGATACCTACTAGCTATGCTGAGATACCTGGGCAAGTCACTTAACCCTATTTGCCTCAGTTTCCTTATCTGTAAAATAAGCTGGAAAAGGAAAAGGCAAACCAATCTAGTATCTTTGCCAAGTACACCCCAAATGGGGTCACAAGACTGAGCAACAAAATACACTATTTGTACATAGTTTTGCATTAGGCTATGATTTCCTGGAAAGCTAGGAGTATCCTTTGCCTTTCTTTGTATCCCTACCACTTAGCACAGGGCCTGGCCTATAGTAGGTGTTTAATAAATACTTGTTAACTTGAACTGACTCCACCTCTGAAAATCTTTTGTTTCCTACAAACCCTGCTTAAGCTACACCTTCTCTATGAAGCCTTTTTGTATCTCCCATCTAATTAGTGTTCCACACTCCCATGCCAAAATTACATCTTGTATTTTATTTTCTATACATTTTACATATACATGTAAATTAAATTAAACCCAATTACATAGATATGTATGTGTGTGTGTGTGTATATATATATATATATATATATATATATATATGCATGTATATGTACATTGCTGTATTTCTGCATTATGTATATTTCTCCTTGCGGCCAGGAACACTTTCATTTCCATGACTCTCTCATTGTACTTCCAGTGCCTAGCATAGGGCCTGGTACATAGCTGAGTGCTATATACTGACTGTATTGACTGTACTGACTGACTGGCTGAATTAATCAGTGTTAAATTATTTCCTCAGCACCCTTGGCTCTTCGAAGGCCTCAAACAGCACTGACCACAGAAGGGTGTAAATAGCTAGGTCCTGCATTGTATTATCTCTTTATCCTCAAGAGCCATACCTTGATAGGGAAACAAGGGAGTATCTGGGCACAGCTCTTCTCACAGTCGATCCCCTGGGTGAAAGCCACCTTGGCTTGAGACTCAGGGCTGAAATCCAAGTCATGGTCAATGAACTGGCCCCATTGCATGAACATGAGTGCCCTATTCCAGTCCAAGGTGATCCTTCCCTCAGGGAAGCGGACAATCTGGTTGGAGACAGCCCGGACCTGGACAGAAAAGATCGAGTTAGGACAATGGAGCTGATTATTTGTCCAGAGTCTCCCAAGATTTAAGGTAGGACCTGGCATGAAGCAGAGAAAATCAGATTCCTTGATCTTGAGTCATGAATCTACATTCTTTTCCTTGACTCCAGAGCTATAACCAGGGTGGGACAAATATGGTGAAGTCCCATGTGTGTCTGAATTTAGAGGGCACCAAGTTTATACCAAAGCTGATGGGGATGATTAGGACCACCAATTCTTGGAACTCAATAGTGAATATTGTTTGGCCACCCCTGCCCTCCAGGGTCTGAGGAAATTAGAGCTAGACTTCTCCTCTTTAGTTCTAACCCTTAGGTACTTCCGTGTAATCCAAAGCCATAAGAGGGGCAAGGATGCTATTGGTGGAGGAGAGAAACAGGTAAGTGAAAAGCTATGTTGGTGTCCTCCTATTCCCTCATTCTTAGCTAGAATAAGTAATTAAAATAAAAAGCTATTGCCAAGGGCAACTAGGGGGCACAGTGGTTAGAGCACTGGGCCTGAAGTCAGGAAGACTCACCTTCCTGAGTTCAAATCTGGCCTCAGACACTTACTAACTGTGTAGCCCTGGGCAAGTCACTTCACCCTGTTTGCCTCAGTTCCCTCATCTGTAAAATGAGCTGGAGAAGGTGATTGCGTCTTTGTCAAGAAATCCCCAAATGGGGTCATAAAGAATCAGACCAGACTGAAAAACAGCTCGGCAATAACAACAACATTGCCCCCATGTCTCTCTTCCCTTTCACAGCAGGACTCAGAAAAAGAATCTTCCTCTTCCCATTTGCTTCTCAACCCTTGCATTCTGACCTCATCTCTTGATTGAAACTGTCCTGGTCACAGGTTCCCTGGATCTCTGAATTACTAACACCAATCCTCATTCTTCTTGACCTCTTGAAGACCTTATGGGTCACTCCCCTCCTCATGGATACTCTCTCTCCCCTTACATTTTGTTACAACGCTCCCCAGGTCCTCTTGCGCATCTGACAACTCCTTTTTAGCCTCCTCCTTTGTACTTCCCCCTAATCCTGACTCTGTCCTAGGCCTTCTTTCTCTAGAGCCTCTTTCAATGTAATTTCATCAGTCTCCTGTGGGTTCACTTATCTTTTTGCCTGTGACTCCCAGATCTTCCCATCTATTTCCCTCTCCCAAGTTCTAAACCTGCACCAGTAGCATAGCCCATCAATGTGTTAGATTATGCCAATGAGATTCTCCCAGGTATCACTAAATCTATAATATAAGCTCCTTCAGCACAGGGACTGTTTTTCATTTTTGCCTTTATATCCTTAGTGCTAATAGACAGTTAATAAATGCTTATTGAATTCAAATGAATTTGATTAGGCTGCATTGTATTAGAGTGGAAATTAGCCACAGGAGTGAGCCAGTCCTTCCCTACCTCCATGTCCCAGGAGTCTGTCCTCCCTGCTTGAAATGGAAAAACTTTTTTTTTTTTGCCTCTTGCCACAGGTGCAAAAATTCCTAATTCTCCGCTGTGCTTGCCACTCTTATCTTGCAACAAGCAGCTCCCATTTTGGATTCCTTCCTGTCTCTCCCTCCCCTCTAGGGGGTGAGTTCCTACCCTTGCTCCTGGAGACAAAGACTTGTAAGTCATTGACTTTTACACCATATGCCAACAGGTCCCAGAGATCCCCAGACTGACCCACTCCAGGTTCAAACACTTCATAGCTGTGTGACCCTGGGCAAATCACTTAAACTCTCCCAGGCTCAGTTTCCTTACCTATAAAATAGGGATAACAATAGCACCTACTTCCCAGGATTATTGTGAGGCTCCAGAGAGATATCTGTAAAGAAAGTACTACAAACTTTAAAGCCCTCTGTAAATGCTAGCTATTATTGCATTACAAGACTAGGCTCTGAAGAGGAAGATAAAAGAGGAAATAAATGGAGTGGAATCCGTTGGCTGGGCCTAGACCTACCAGGTGTCCAGGAGAAGAAGGTGATTTTTACAAAGCTAGCGAGGCTCTAGCTGCCCTCCAGCCTTACCAGTGGGAGAGCGAATCCATTCCTCTTCTTCCCAGGGGTCCAACCATAAGGGAGAGAGATTCGGTCCTCATATTCTGCTGGCAACCAACGGGCCAAGGCTTGGTTAGATGCTCCCAGCCAAGGTTTCCTCCTGGAAACAATAATGTTTGTATGTATGTTTGCATATATGTGTATGTATACGTACATGTAGGTATGTGTATGCATGTATGTTTGTATATGTATGTGTATGTTATGGTTGGGGGAAGTAGACAGGAGGGGAAGAAGAGGGAGAAAAGACCAAGGGTCAGGAAGAGATCTAGGACCTTTTTCCCAACAATGTGGGAAAAGACAGTTGTTGGGGAAAGAATAGAACATTTGTGAAATATTGACTATGGACCAGGTTATGTGCTAAGCACTTTGCAATTTTTATATCATTTGATCCTTGCAATAACACTGGGAGGTAGGTGTTATTGTTATCCCCATTTTACAGATGAAGAAACTGAGGTAAAAAAAGTTAATTGACCAGCCCAGGGTCACTTAGCTAGGAAGTGTCTAAAAGGTCACATTTGGATTCAAGTCTTCCTGATTCCAGGCTCAGTGCTCTGTGTACTATGGCATTACCTCCATAATCGCTCCTACAATACAATATACAAAATCAAACCTGCCTTCACAGAGGCAGTCCATAAAAGGAAGCTGGAAAAGCACTTGAAGGAACAGTGCTGGGGATTCCCATTGATTTTTTGCCAGTCCAGCCTTACCTGTTATTGCATCTCCCTGTGATGGTGCGGTATTTGCTCCTTCGAGGACATTTCACTTCTTCCTCTTGGGAGGCACAACCACTGGCATTGGCCATCAGGTCCAGCTGGGATAGGGTCAGCACATCTGGGTAGGGCAGGGAGAGTTGGGGCTGGGGGGCTAGATGTTTCTCTCCCACCTGGCCAATCTTTCCCTTAGCTCGCCCCCATGCTCCCGCCACACACACACACACACACACACACACACACACACACACACACACACACACACACCCCACCTGCTGGCCCCTCCATTACTAGCCTCAGCTTCCTGAGGCCCCTGGCTTGTCATCACCTTGGAGGGCTGAGTGGGGAGAACCTGTGTGGCTGCATGAGGGCAGGGGAGAGGCTGGGCTGGGTCAGGGCAGAACCTGTAAAGTTGAAGGGTCCTGGGTGTTGGGCCCGAAGCTTCCCCTCTAGCAGATTTAGGGCCACGTGCATGTAGTCAGCCGCTTGTATAGCCATCTTGGCCCCTGCTGCAGGCCGCTTAAAATAGGCCAGGAAGTCCATGGGGCTTGCAGTCCCACTCTGAAGCCGTTGCTTTATGCTGACCAGAAATGGCAGAGGGGAGAGGCAGGGAGGGAATAAGCTTTTAATAAACACCTACTCTGTGCCAACTGCTTTACAAATAACGTCTAATTTGATCTTCCCAACCACTGGGGTGGGGAGGTTCTTTTATTATCCTCATTTTGTAGTTGAGGAAACTGAGACAGGTGGAGATTAAGTGACTTGTCCAAGGTCACACAACTAATAAGTGTCTGAGACCAGATTTTAATTCAGGTCTATCCAACGTTCCTCTAGCCAGGGAGAAGATGAAAGGGGAGAGCAGAGACCTGAGCAACACTCTAGGATTAGGGGAGGAACGTAGATAGACAGACAGACCAGGGTATAAATAGACAGACAAATGGACAAAGTCAGGCACTTCCTGTCCAAGTTTTTTTTTTCCCCAAACAGACTTGGACCATACAAGTTCAGGTTAGAGGGCATTCTGTCTGGAGGGAGAGAGAAGGACATGGTGATGGCCTCAGCTTAACCTATGGTCTAATTCTTGCTATCTCCACAGCTGTCTTTCTGCCACCTCTCCTTTCCATCCCTCCCCCAGACCCTCTTCTTCCCTTCTGATTCCAATTATTGTGCAAAAGTATTATTCACCTTTCTCGGGTCTGTTTGTAGGCCCTGTCCACAAGTCGCTTGGCCTCTTCCATGCAGCTCATGACCACTGAGGTCTCCACCTTCTCAGCAATTGCTGTCCAGATGTCCAGAGAATAAAAGGAGGAAGAGGGTCAGTCAGGTGCCACACATAGCCACTGCTTCTGCTCCCCACACTGGGGTTTAGACTCTGATCTTGACCTGGGGCCCTGTCTCCCCTTCTTCCTCAAGACAATGTGACACACACACTAGGAAAACTCCTTAGACCCTCCTTTATCCCCCTCCCACCCCATTCTGGTGTAAGTATTACCAGTAGAGGCAGTGCCCTTTGAGGCCTGGGGCAGAGTCAGCAATGCCAGAAGCCCCATGAGGGGCAGAAGGAGCTTCATGTCTGAAAAAGACACCCCCCATTCTAGGATCAGAGGCCTCATTTAAGGATATCAAATTATAAGCAAGGGCCCCTAGAATTTAAAGCTGGAAGGGCCCTTAGAAATCACCTATTTTACAAATAAGTGGCTTTGTAGGCCTTGAGAGCTCAAGACCATAGAGCAGAGCTGGGACTAACCCAAGGCTGAGAACTTCAGATGCAGCCCACCCCATGACTGTTTCTCCTCTTGCCCAGACCAAAGCTTCCCTTTGAGAGCCAGGAGCTATTTCCACTCTGCAAAGCTACAAAACAAGAAAAACTGTTCCCAAGAGACTAAAACAGCAGCAAAATGATTGTTGTGATGAACCATTAGAATATTTCTCCTAACTATAAATAGCAAAGTTAAAAACAAAACAAGAATGAAAAGGCAAATGATTCACCCAAGTTCTCTCAGCTCACTGGTTACTTTTACATGATTGCATATTATATTACTTTTACATGATTATATATTATTATGTATTATATTACTTATTGCATATTATATTATTTTATATGATTATATTATTACATATGTTATACTACATATTATACTACTTTTACATAATAAATAATAATGGGACAGCTAGGTGGTGCAGTGGAGATAGAGTGCTAAGCCTGGAATCAAGAAGACTTGAGTTCAAATCCTGCCTCACTTACTGTGTGACTCTGGGCAAGTCACTTGACCCTGTTTGCCTCAGTTTCCTCATCCAAAAAATGAGCTGGAGAAGGAAATGACAAACCACCCTAGTATCTTTGCAAAGAAAACCCCAAATGGGATCACGCAGAGTCAGACACAATTCAACAACAATAATACAATACTTTGTAATTATAATATACTTTAAGGTTTATAAAACACATCATGCACATTATCTCATTTGCTATTCACTGCCACCTGTGATGCAGAGTGCAATTTTTATTATCCCCACTTAACAGATGAACAAACCAAGGCTTATTGAGATAAAATTATCTTGCTAGCTAGGGTCAAACAACTAGTCAAAAGAGCAAGCACTCACACCCAGAGCCAACCGGGTTCTTACCAGTGTGTCAAGGGCCCTGCTGGGAGATCTGTCACTCACCTCACTCCCAGGGAGGACGTCCCCTCAACCCTCCTTTCCTAACCCCAAATTTCCTTCCCAAAACTGATGTTCCCATAACTCACCATCCATCTGCTCCTTCTTGAGGGGTCCTCATAGCAGGGGTTTTAATGTCCTCTAGGTTGGGGGGAGGGGAGGAGATTCTGGGTGGGGTCTGAGGCAGTCCCTCCTTTTGAGGTGGAGCTCTGGGCCTTCCCTTTCTTGTGGTTTCACTGGGATTGTCCTCTGGCCCTATCCCCCTGTTCTCAGGCCCACTAAGATCATAGGAACATACAGTTAGAGCTGGAAGGGTCCTTAGAGCTCATCTAGGCCCCCCTACCTCCTTTTTACAGTGGTGGATGCTGAGGCACAAAGATATTTAAGTGACCTACCCAAGATCACCCAAGTAATTTATAGAGCTGAATTTGGAGCCCACGTTCTCTGATATCATATCCAGTTCTTCCTCCATTGCATTTCCCAGTCCTGTTGATGATCCCTCCTCTGCCTCTCCCTCCCAACTCAGGCCATGAACCCCTATGCCTATTTCTCACTCAGCTCCCTCCCAGGCTACCCCTAACAGCTGGAGGTAGTCAGCTCTTCAGGAGACAAAATCTGGGGAGCTGAGCAATGGAATTGTGGGGAGGAGGGGAACTTGGCCTTCTATCCTCTCCTTCCCCTTGAACATATGCTTCTGCTTCATTTTACATGGTGACCTGGATAGTATTCCTGACACCAGAGGTAAACTTAAGGAGGGGCCATTGGAGCTTGGACCCAGGGCGCTGACATACGTGTGATTTTTCCTTGAGGTGTAGGTAGGCTCCAGTGGGTTCATTCTGAGATGAGGAACAGGTGAGAGCAAGATCAGATAGTGCTGAAGTAGATGCAGCTTCTCTACCCAGGATGTGATGCTGGCCAGAGGGGCAGTTGAGCTCCTGGGCAACCCAGGGACAAGGAACAGGCTGGCAAGCAGCACTGTGACCATGGTCCCCCAAAAGAGAAAGTGTTCTGGACCCTCCAAGGACAGGGGCTTGACTGCTACACAGGGAGAGAAGGGAGAAGAGTGCCTGGGATGGCTAAGAAAGAATCCCCTGGATCACAATCTGTTCCTCCACAGCCCCCCAAATTGAATTTGCCCTAGGTGCCAGCTTTACCTGCCACTCCCTTTCCACAAAACACCCCCGCCTTCTACTAGCCTGCTCAGCCTCTCTCTTGAAATACCCACTTCTGCAAGCCACTTTCATAAGAAACGTACAAGTGGGCAGAGCATACCCTAATCTCATCTTCTTATCTCTAGCCCTTAGGCCCTCCTTTCTGGAAAAGAGGTCCTGGAGTTGGGGAGGGGGGAGGGAGTAACCTATTAGCCCCCAGATAGGAACTAGAAAACTGACTGATGAGGTCTGATACCACTAACCCCCTGTCCAGATAGCTAAGGGAACCAGACAGTCCCAAGGGGAAGAAGGCCAGAAAATGGTAGGACCAGCCTATGACCTGTCCAGGACTTCCTTTCTAGGGCTTTTGAAGCCCACATTCAGTTCTGCTCAGCACAAGGAAGTTCTATAGCAAAGGAGAAGCATGCACTAATTCTCCCTTACCTGTGGGCTATCATGATGCAGGGGAAAGAACCCTCAGTGAATAATCAGATGTCCAGGGTTCTAGTCCCATCTCCATCACAGACATTTTTGTCTTTTTGTCATTTTCATTTCAAAGTGTTATTGATATCATTCATGTTGACCTCAGCATTATTTTCTGAATATCTCTCTTTCCTTTCCTGCCTATTGAGCCATCCCTTGAAACGAAGAAGAAAAAAAGATGGTTCAACAAAACTGACCATATGACCATATGCATTATTCCACACCCATAATCTCCCACCTCTGGAAAGAAAGGAACAAGGTACATTTTCTCATCTCTTCTCTGGGACCTAGTTTCTTGGTGATTATAATTCCAAAAAAAATTCCAAAACAGCATTCAGTTTTATTTGTTTATCTTTTTTGTTCTTTTATTGTCCTACGTTGTGGTAGTCATTGCATATATTATTTTCCTGGTTCAGCAAACTTCCTACTGTATCAGTTCATATAACTCTTCCCATGTTCCTCTAGATTCTCCACAAGTCACTGTTTCTTGTGGAAAAATAAAATTCCATTGCATTCAAATGCCACAATTTACTTAGCCATTCCTCATCTGCCACTGACTTTTTCTGTGGCTTTGGGCAAAGTATTTAATGTACCTAGGTCTCAGTTTTTGCATCTGTCCAATGGGCATAATACTAGCTGTTCTCACAATCATAGGATTGTTGTGAGGCTTAAATATAGTAGTATACGGAAAACAGTTTAAATTATGTATCTAATTTTAAATGTATCTTATAAATTTAAATTTTTTTTAAATTCTAAAACATGTAATATATATTGCATACATGTAATACATATACATATATGTATTTGTATTATGGACTCTCTTGAGAGGACATAATGTATCAAGCAGTGCATATTAAAAGGAAGAAAGTCGAAGGTACGGTCACTATGCCTGTGAACTGCTTAGGACTTTGAACCAGGGATGGGGAACCTGCAGCCTCAAGGCCACATGTGGCCCTCTAGGTCCTCAGGTGTGGCCTTTTGACTGTGTCCAAATTTTACAGAACAAATCCTTTTATTAAGGCCACATGTGACCTTAAGGCTGCAGGTTCCCCACTCATTCGAGTCTGGGTCATTCCAAGATTCTCAAAGACATTCCTAAGACCCAAGAGGTGATCAGGAAATGGGGAGAGAGTTTAAAGTCTTCATGTTGAAATCATTTCAAACCTTTATGCAGAGATCAAGACAGACCAAAGGAGATGTAAAAAGCTTGCTGTGAGAAAGGTTATGATATTGTGAAAAGAGCATTAGATTGAGGGCAGAGACTGTCTTTTCCTCTTTTTGTTCTTAGCATAGTGCTTGATACACAGTAGATACTTATTATTATTATTGATTGATTGATTGATTAGATATTGACTCTGGAGTTGGAGGACCTGGATTCAAATCTTGCTTCTGATGTCTATTGCCTGGGTGATTGTGGGCAAGCCATTTAACTCCCTGGGCCTTAGTTTCTTTGTTAAATGAATACATGGCCTCTGAAGCTCCCTTTTAGCTCTAGACCTCCTGTGGAGAAAGGAAGGGGAAGGGGGAGGGGAGAGTATTTATTAGGTAGCTGTTACATGCCAGGCACTGTGCTAAGCCCTTCACAAATATTATCTCATTTGATCCTCAAAATGCCTCATTTGACAAATGACATACCTGAAGCAGGCAGAGATTGTGATTTGCCCTGAGGTCACAGTTAGCAAATGTCTGAGACAGGACATGAACCCAGAACTTCCTGAGCCCAGATCTAGAGCTTTATCCACTGAGATACTCCTTAAAGGGTTTGCTTTTCAATAGTCAATGATCCTCCTCTTTGGGTCATGTCATGTTAGTGCATATGTAACAGGAGTTATACATCTATACACCATCTGAAAAGCCATTGGCTCCATGTTTCAGGTCAGCCCTGCCCATAAACCTGAGGATGTCCAAAAACTTATGGAGACTGGTCCAGTGCTGAAATAATGTGAGCACATAAGGAATTCATATACAAGTGGTTCCGGTTGGAAAGGGAGGAGTGATGACCTGAAGAGCTTCTCCCTAAGTTTGACCTGACCTTGACAACACTTCATTACTGCGTTATTGAGGATCTTACAAAACCTATCCAATGAGCCAGCCAGGAAGCCGCATCAGGAGTAGATTCTTGTGCCCCTCCCGCCAACACACTGATCAGGACATTGAACTTGCTAAAGTGTGTTAGTGGGAATATAGATGGAGGATGCTCAGACTGAGCTGGAAAACACTGGGGACATTTGTTAGTTACCACATTGGAAATATTTGCCCATTCCCAATGGGAAAGGCTTACAGGGAAACTGAACCTATGCACCTGAAATGGATCCATTAACTCTGGGGTTTGGGGTGTTCATTTAGCTTGGTAAATGGTACCTAATTCTCAGAGGAACTGTGAGCGTATAGCCATAAGCAGCAATCTATCTATCTATCTATCTATCTATCTATCTATCTATCTATCTATCTATCATCTATCTATATTTTACTTTATTTTATTTTACTTCTTTGGTCATGAGGACAAAAATTGTAGATAATCAAGCTATGTTTCTGTGATCAATCCTGTTTTATCCCTGCTTGAGGGATGAAAGTCTATTGAAATATAGTATCAAGGCAACAGGGTGGAGTTTTCTTTGTGGTTGGGGCTTAAACTGAGTTTAACTGGATAAATCGACATACATTAAAGCCCTGTACTAATCATTGCTGCTCACCAAAAGGACAAAGCTGAGAGATTGAGATGACAGTTCTCTGAGAAGTAAAGGGGGCCTGGGAGTTTTCCCTGGATGCTCAAGCAGTCGTGGGCAGAACTCTGTGTTTCCTGGATAAGTGTAAGATTGCCAAAAATTTATTTTTCATTGTTGAATAAGACCAAGTTAGTGACTAGCAACACCCCCAGGTGGGTTAAGCATGCATTGGCTCAGACTGTGAGATATAACATTTAAATGTACAATTCGGGGTCAGGTAGCAAGCCATCGACAATGAAAACTATTTTCAAGGACATGTGACCCATTTGTGCAGAAGCTTTTTGGTTTCATATAATCAAAGTTCTAGGTGCAGAAGTTTTTTGGTTTCATATAATCAAAGTTCTAGTTGTTTATACATTTTGGTTTCCCTTCTTATCCTAGATGTATTAATTTTGTTCCTGTAGAAACTGTTCAATTTCATGTGATCAAAGTTATAGTCACATGACCCATTTGTTATCTGGAGAGGAAGTCTTTGATACCTGGAACATAGCACAACTGCAAAGGTGTAACAAGACTGATTCAGAGAAACCTAAATAATTACCAGAAAGCCTCAAGGGACCTGCTCTTGACCTTGTATGTGCATTGAAAATGTGGCACTAGAATGTCACAGCAGGGAAATGCTTTTGTCTGCTGACTAGCCAGTAGTCTTGGGAATGCCAAGGATACCTATGTGAGCTTCTGATCTGTTTCCAAATAAGAGAAGGAGAGAGCCAGGCAGGGTAGTGTTCACCTTAGTGCTAGTCCTTACTACTAGGGGAGATTGAGCCTAGTGATTCCCTTGAAGTTTGGGAGTTCTAAGCTTCAGCCTGACTCAGGCTGATTGGGTGTCTGCACTGGCTGGCATTTATGTGGTGAACTCCTAGGAGTGGAGGACCATCGGGCAGCCTAAGGAATGAGCCTGGGTCAGAAAATGGATCAAGTTAAAGCTTTCATATCAAGCAAGATAAGGAGACCTAGTCTCAAAAGAGACACAGAGAAAAAAAGACAGAGACAGAGAGACAGAGACAGACAGAGAAAGAGAGAGAGACAGACAGACAGAGAAAGAGAGAGACAGAGACAGACAGACAGAGAATTTACACACTCTACTAAGCCCTCACTAAACCAGGCACTGTGCCAAGAGGTGGGCACACAAATAGAAACAAGCAATAAATTCCTTACCATCCAGGAGCTCATATTCTAATGCAGAACTAGACACACTACAACCCAATCCCACCTTCCACCAGTTTTTGTATATCTGGAGAGCTAAGAATGGTTTTTACATTTTTAAATACAATTTACGAAATAAAAAACCATATTGACTTGCTGGGCAAACATAACTTCAGATTGGATCCCTCCCCCACATGTTTTATCTGCCTTCCCAGTAGGAGAGATCTAGAAAGGAGGGATGGGACAGTCCCACACAAGAAGGTGGTTGGAGAGGAGAAAGATAAGAAGTCTGGAGAGCTGAGGTATGGATGAAATGAAGCATGGCCAGAGTTCCTCCTGAAATAATGGTCTGGGCTTCTCCTAGACCCAGGATGGCCCCGCCCCAGCCCATGTAGTACACAGACACTCTCAGAACCTAGAAGTTCCAGGAAAGACTGTTCAGTTGTTAAGTCCTCCCAGAAGCTGTTCTTCCTTTGAATGGATAAAGGAGTGTAGAAAATACAGCAGAGGGGCAGCTAGGTGGTGCAGTGAACAGTAAAGGCCCTGGAGTCAGAAGGACCTGAGTTCGAATTTGACCTCAGACACTTAACACTTACTAGCCATGTGACCTTGGGCAAGTCACTTAACCCCAATTGCTAAGCCTTCCCTCCTCAAAAAAAAAAAAAGAAAAGAAAATATAGCAGAATTCACCACTGATGTCCAAATCATGATATCTAACAAGGCCACTCATTCAAAGAAGAACTCAATTACTATGCTTCCAGGAATCTGCTCCTCCTCAAGCCATGGGAACACAGATGAAGACAGAAGATCCCATGGTTGGTCCTTTTCCATCTGTCATCATGCTGTTGGCAGGGACTTCCAAATACTTCTCAAAACACCCAGTTCATTTCTTGTGGAGAAAGGAAAGTAGATGTAAATTCAGGAAGCACCTAAACTGTAGCCCTGTATTCTGCCCTCTTGTCTCTGAGCTTTGGTTCAGATTTCCAGTCGTTGGTTGTTCAATTGTGTCTGACTCTTCACGATGGCATTTGGGATTTTCTTGGCAAAGACACTGGAGTATTTTGCTATTTCCTTCTGCAGTTGATTAAGGCAAACAGAGCTGCCCCAGGACTATAATTAATTCTGGTCTACTGGAAATGGCAGGCAACTGGTTGGCTCAGTGCTGGGCCTGGAGTCAGGAATACCTGAGTTCAAATCCACCCTCAAACACTTACTAGCTGTGTGACACTGGGCAAGTTACTTCACCCTGTTTGCCTGAGTTTCCTCATCTGCAAAATGAGCTGGAGAAGGAAATGATAAACCATTCCAGTATCTATGCCAAGAAAACCCCAAATGGGGTCAAGAAGAGCTGGACACAATTGAAAAAACAACTCAACAACAATCATACCCCTGCTCATCTTTTTTCATTGTCTTTGGATTTTAACTTGACCACTTCAAGGCCCAGAATTCCATTCGGGAAGGTGGCATTAGATTAGAGGATCATGAGATTTTGAACTAGAGAATAAAGATGGGTTATATGTCATGCCATGTTCTTATGTTTTTGGTGCCTAAGTAACAGCCCATTTCAATTTGTGGATGGAATAATTTAGTGGTTTGGTATGCGTAGGTGATCTTATATTTGGAAAAGGATTAGAGGAGCAAAGGGCCAGTGAGAAGATTGGATTGACTGGAAGCCACTGGTCCAAAGCTATCAGCTGACAAGTACCAGATTTGCAGAACCTCTGTTAAATATGTAGGATGACATTGCATCTCAGCCATGAGTGAATTTCTGGCCCCAAGAAGACAGAAGTGTTCATCATCCGATTGTGTCCAAAGAATTGTTAAGAGTTGAAGTCTTTTCTAGGATTTAGTAGCTATTATTGGAAATTTGTGAAGAACAGTACCGTCATTGCTAAGCCTCTCTACAATCTCATTCATGCGTTTATGACTGATGGAAAAAAGAGAAATAGAAGGGTCAAAAAAAAGTTAAAGTGGTCTGTACTCTCTGACACAATCTGACAAATTGTTGGGATGAGAAATGTGATTAGGCCTTCAAGGACCTGGTCACCTGCTGTATTCACATGCCAGTGCAGCTATTTGCAGAGTTTAGCAATCTCTTTGTGTTACTGATCCAGTCTAGAGGGCATGGGATTTCTTTTATGCCAGGAGAATAAAGGCCACCAGAAGCCTTTGACACCTGCCAAAAATGAGATTCACTGGCAGGGAGACTCACTGTCTCATCTACAAACTGAAATAGGTTGTCAAAGACAACCTCTGAGGTCATGTATGTGGTACCTCGATACAAAATGTGACTAGACAATGAGTCACCAAAGTATTCTGACCAACACTAAGTTGGATGCTGTTTAGCCAGAGAAGAGTGGCATCATCAGACAACTATGGCTTCAACCTGCATTACTAACAAGAGAAGATGAATGTAGTTAATAACAGCTAGCATTTGTAAGGCACTTTAATGCTTGCAAAACACTTTATAGACGTTCTTATTTGATGCTAGAGGCAGTGAGGTGGGGCGGAGGATAGAGTGCCAGGCTTGGAGTCAGGAAGATGTTCAGTACTGTCTGACTCTTGGTAACCCTAGGTGGGGTTTTCTTGGCAAAGATACTGGAACAATTTGCCATTTCCTTCTCTGACTCATTTTATAGATGAGGAAACTGAGGCAAATTGAGTTAAGTGATGTGCCCAGGGTCACACAGCCAGTAAGTGTGTGAGGCTAGATTTGAACTCCTGAGGATGAGTCTTCCTGATTCCAATTCTGGTGCTCCATCCACTGCACCACCTAGTGATCCTGGAGTCAGGAAGACCTGGGTTCCAATTTGGCCTCACACACTACTATCTATGTGATCATGGCAAGTCACTTAACCCTGTTTGCCTCGGTTTCCTCATCTGTAAAATGAACTGGACAAGGAAATGGCAAACCACTCCAGCATCTTTGCCAAGGAAACCCCAAATGGAGTCACCAAGACTCAGACATGACTGAAAACTTTGGAACAACATTTGATCCTCACAACAACCCTTAGATATAGATGCTATTATTATCCCCATTCTACAGATGAGGAAAATAAAGCAGATAAGAGGTTAAATAACTTGTCCAGAGTCATACAACTAGTAAGGGCCTAAGGCTAAGTTTTTTTTCCTTTTTTTTTTTTGAGGGGGAAGGGCAGGACAATTGGGGTTAAGTGACTTGCCCAAGGTCACATGGCTAGTAAGTGTTAAGTGTCTGAGGCCGGATTTGAACTCAGGTCCTCCTGACTCCAGGGCCAGTGCTCTATTCAGTGCACCACCTAGCTGCCCCATAAGGCTAATTTTGAACTCTGTTCTTCCTGACTTCAGATCTAGAACTCTATCCAATGAGCCACCTGGTTACCTCTGTATAAAAACCGATGCCCTCCTCCACAGACCCCATGGGTCTGAGCCCCTTGAGGATGCTCATAGAAAGGGTGAATGTGATCTGTGACATACAAGTGGCTAGGATGAGAAGACAAAATCTTTGGGACTTCTTCCATAGAGTGTGGCATTAATGGAAGTAAATGAGATTCTATAAAAATGGGGTGATGGAGCAAACCACAGAAAATTAATTTCTTAAAGTAAGTGATGAGTGGGTGTAGCTGGGGAGAGGCTTTTCAACTAATCAATATGTCAGTTTCAATCATAGGCTTTAGACTAAGTTTGAAAATTCTTTGGAACTGGAGTTGCCTAGGAAATGTGTTCTATAACCTGAGGAAATTTGGTCAATACCAAGCTAGTTTGGACCCTGAATCATTTCAGATGAGGAACAAGTGGGGCCTTCCATTAAAATCCCTAAAGAGGAACCACCTGTGATGGAAGGGGAGAGACCATGGCTTTGGCTTGGGCTTCTGTCTCTTCTTTATCCCCCATGCCCCTGCTCTCACACTCACCCTCCGTTGTTTGGTCAGAAGAGGACTTTGGAAGTTTTGACAGATATGGAGGAGTCAGTGCTTCCTGTTGGTGTCCTCACACCCCCAGATCAGTTGATGGCAACATCTATACTGGGATTCAGAGAAAGACAAAATGTAGGTTGATGGCTCCTGAGGAACCCATCAAAGAAACTACATCATTCCTTGGGGGAACTTCTTGAGTACTCCTTGAAAGGGAGAAAAGTACTTCCCGAAGCCAGGAGCTGTGTCACCATTTTGCTACTTTACAACAGTAGCTAGGTGACACAGTGGATAGATCACTGGGCCTAGAATCAGGAAGACCTGAGTTCAAATCTAGCCTCAGGCACTTACTTGCTGTATGACCCTGGCAAGTCACTTCATCTTTGATTCAGTTTTCCCAACAGTCAAATGGGGATCATAATAGTACCTATCTCAAAGGATTGTTATGAGGATCAAATAAGATACTATTTATAAAGTACTTATCACAATGCCTGGCACACAGTAGGTGCTTAATAAATGTTGATTTCCTTTCTACTTTTCCCATGTGCTTTGTTAGTTTGAGCCCATTTTCCCCTGGATTCTGTATGTACTTGTGGGAGAGAATGTCACAGACTTCTGGGGAGATGTTTTGGTGTAATTGTTCTTATTATACCTATCATAAAACTCCCTTCCTAAAAGCCACTTAAAGGCTGGTTGATTAAATTTATTCTCAAGTGACAGTCTTAGTAAGGGAAGCACACTAGTGGGGGCTTGAGAGCCTATAGAATTAGGAAAGATACCTTCAGCCCTCAGGGATACCCTGAAGTCCCTGAGGGAACATAGTAGCCACTCTTTGGGGTGCTTGACTCTTCAGTGTGAATGTGAATTGGATTAGTAGCCTCAGGACACACGTTACAGTCATTACAGTCATATTGGGTCAATGTTACCTGCTACAAGATCTTTATGTCCAGGAAAAGCAAAGGCTGATGGTTGGGTGAAAGACCTCCCTATACCAACTGCCTGAGAGATTGGGTAACCTCAGAGAATTATCAGGGCCCTACAGCTGCTTCTTATAGGATCATTTAGAATTCCTAGTGGAAAGAGAATTGGCTTTCAAGTCAGAGGGCCTGGGTTCAAATCCACCTGTCTTCCCATAATGCTCACTATCAGCGTGACATTGGAAAGCCCCTTGACTTCCCTTGTCCTTAGTTTTTTTCATCTGCAAAATAAGGGGACTGGACCAGCTGACGTCAGAAGTCTCTTCCAGCTTTATGTCTGTGATCTGGAATGAAACATCCATTTGCAGACATGTGGAGTATGTTGATTTGTTTTTCTTTACTATGTTTATTTTTTTTTTTTAACAAGACAGAGATTGTGTGGGGTCAGGAGAGTTAGTAGGTAGTGATAGAGATGAAAGAAAAGAAAAGGAGTGGAGTGGAGGGGAGAGAAGAGAAGGCAAGAGGAAGAAAGGATCATCGATATATTTTTAAAATACATAGAAGGGGGTGGCTAGGTGGTGCAGTGAATAGAGCACCAGCCCTGGAGTCAAGAGGACCTGAGTTCAAATCTGGCCTCAGACACTTAACACAAAAACTAGCCCTGTGACCTTGGGAAAGTCACTTAAGCCAAATTGACCTTAAAAAAAAGAAAAAGAAACAAACTGTATAACTGAAGTTTACAATTTCATAGACAATCATCTTTTTTGTTCTTTTATATTTGTTAATAATTGTTAAGTTTCTGATAACAAATGTATATATTTTTAAAACCTCCCCTGCCTCACAGATGTAACTATATATAGAACTCAGTGGAAGCATTAGAGTTGCTTATACTTTCTTTTTTAAATTAAATTTTATTCTTCTTTCAATAAACAAAAATCTATTTTCTTTCCCTCCCACCCCCCACCTTGACAGATGAAAAAGAAAACCCCATTAACAAATGTGTACAATCAAACAAAACAAATCCCCACATTTTCTGTGTCCAAAAAAAACGTATGTCTCTGCTCCCTCGGTCCATCCCTAGTCTTTCAGGTGAAGGGCGGTATACTGCATCATTGGTACTCTGGTGATTATGCTTCCAATAGATTTGTGATCACATTTACACTGATACTTAGTATGGGATGTGTCATTATCACTTAATATATACCTTTCATTCATTCATTTTATGCCATTTCTAAGGGGTGTATCATTTTTGGCCACCAGCTTATGCCTACTATAGCCTCTCCATTACCCTTTTAGGTCACTCATAATTTTTACTTTTTGGAAATTGGAGTGTGCCATGATTTGTAGCATCACTGGAAGAGTATTGGTGTTAATAAGTGGGAGTCTTGGGTCTGGGAGTAGCTTGGGATCATCAAAAGTGCTACACAGTTTCTCAAGTTCAATCCATTCCTCTTTCTTCCTTCTGTTCAATGTTGGAATCATTGATCATCTTCAGTGCTTCTCTAAGATCTATGTACTGATGAATTATTGTAATCATTAACTAATCTAATGGCCCATTGAACTACATGTCATAGCTTGGACAGTGGGACAATCCAATTTGTTTGTTTGCTTTGTGGTGGGAATTCAATCTCTTTTGAATGAATGAATGAATAAAAAGCAAATATTAAAAGTTTAATAGGGGCGGCTAGGTGGCGCAGTGAGTAGAGCATCGACCTTGGAGTCAGAAGGACCTGAGTTCGGATCCGGCCTCAGACACTTAACACACACACAAACAAAAACCTAGCCTTGTGACTTTGGGCAAGTTAACCCCAACTGCCCTCCAAAAAAAAAAAAGTTTAATGAATAAAGTATTTATTAAATACTTACTATTTTCAAGCACTATGCTAATCACTAACAAAGATAGAAAAGTAAGACAATCCCCGCTCTCAAGGAGCTTACATTCTAATGAGGGAGATAACACATATAGAAGGTTTTAGCTGCAAGTCAGATGCAAAGATGCCATTAGTTATAGCAATAAATGCTTCTTCTTTAATGCCATTTCCATTGATAAAATCATGTCTATTTCTGATATTAACCATCTGAAAGGACTTTGGTAGTGGGAACTTTCCTTTCCTGGTCTTTAATAGTCTTGTCTACCGAAGAGTTAGTTGGAGACTACGACATCTACTTAGAAAATTTCCAGCTAGAATCTCTACAAGGTTTGTTGCCTGGATGATGCTTGTGGGAGTCAGACTGGTAGCAAGGTTGGTGGTCTGGGGTGTAATGCTCCTCCTGGGTCTCTTGGGCTTCCCTGTCCACTGGTGGAAGTTGGTCAGCAGTTGGTGTTGACTGTGTGGACGGCAGGTCCCTTCTCTACTAGGGTTGTTCCCCTCAATAATGCATCTCAATGAAAAGTCCCTGTAGTATTTTAGGGTTTGGTGAAATTAATCCAGTGCTGTAGGCAAGCAGGAACATCTAGGGTGCCTTATCATCTTAAGGGAATCTTTCTTCCATTTGAACTCTGACAGCAATGAACACCTTAGAATGTGAGTTCCCCGAAGTTTTAAAAACAAATGTTTAAAAAAATGTTGTTAAATGCAACTGGGAAATAAGGTATACAGGCATTGGGGTATAGAAATCCATCTTGTCCTATAAGAAAATAAGGGGGAAGGAGGTAAGGGAAGTGATAGGTGGGGTATATGAAAGGGCAGGGAGTAATCAGTATGCTTGCCATCCTATAGTGGGGGGTAGGGAAGAGATGGGGAGAAAATTTGGAACTCAAAATCTTATGGAAATGAATGTTGGAAACTAAAAATAAATAAATAAATTAGAAGGAAAAAAAATGTGAGGCCCCTGTTAGAATATGAGCTCCTATAAGGCAGAGACTGGTTTTACTTCTTATTGAATCCCTAGAAATTAAAACATTCCTGACCCATAGTATGGGCTTAATAAATACTTATCGAGGTTGGAAGATGGCTGTAAGGGTGAGCCGGCGGCTGCTGGCGCAGCTGGGCCAGGTCCGCTCCCCGGCGAGGGGGGGCTCTCCAGAGGTGCCCACAGCGAGGAGGGCTCTGGCCGCATGTGGAGGACGCTGACCTACTTCGTGGCGCTCCCCGGAGTGGCGGTCAGCATGCTGAACGCCTACCTGAAGTCTCGGGAGCAACACGAGCGGCCCGAATTCGTCCCCTACCCCCACCTCCGCATCCGGACCAAGCCCTTTCCATGGGGAGATGGAAACCATACTCTATTTCATAACCATCACGTCAATCCTCTCCCAACCAGGTATGAGGATGAGTAAAGAAAACTGGGACTACACTAATCAAGCACTAGGGGACCACAGCAGTGGCTGGATCATCCTTTTATTTCTATGTGGAATAGAAAATTACAGAGGACCTTAGGTTCACTTGCATCGCATGTGACAAATGTGCTGACCTTTTATCATTTTGCTTGTGTTTGGGGTAGCTTAAATAAATAATTCTAACTCTAAAAAAAAATACTTATCGATTGATCTTTGGTGAACATAAACCTCTTCTGTGCCTCAAAAGATATGGATACTATGTGACCTTGGGCAAGTCACTTAACTCCAATTCCCCACCCCGCCCCCCCCCAGTAAAAGCAAAAATTTAAAAAAAGATATGGATAGCACACTTATGAGATAGTTTTCCAGATGTTCGGTGTTAGCTCCATAGCACAGTGAGGTAAAGCTTATACATAATCAATATTAGATAAGAATTCTAGTCCTTTCTGAATCTCCCTCCATTTGATAAATTGAAATGATGAGCCAATCACTCAACACATTTGTTAAGAACTTAAATGTACCAGGCTGTGCTAGGCCTGGAGATACAAATGTGGAGAACTAAGGACAGGAAATAGAGCCATAGGAATAGTGAGTGGAGTCATAGGGCAATAGACTGTCATGCCCTTTGCAATGTGAATGGCAATAGTAATTCAATTATTGTTCCCTGAGCCAGAAGTTAAAAGAGGAAAAAGGGTGGTGCCCAAAATTAACTCCTCCAGGACTCTTGGGAGACCTGTAACATTTATAGGATTTAGAGCTAAAAAAAAAAAAAAAGACCTTAGGTCACATCTATCGAAACTCTCTCATTTTACAGATGAAGAAACTGAGGCCAGAGGAGGTTAAGTGACCTACCCAAGGCCACACAGCAGTAGTAAAGCAAAAGCTAAAATCTGATACCATGGTTCTTCATTTCATATCTAATTCACATTTTCTTCTATACTCTTGATTTAGTCTCCTAGCTCTAAAATTCCTCCTCCCTCTCCTCTTAACTCTAGAAGACAGCACAATGCAATGGAAAAGGGACCAGCTCTGAAGTTAGAGGACCCGAGTTCAAACCCTGCCTTACTACCTACCTGACATTTTCTACCTTGAACAATTCACTTCATCTTCTTTTGTAGTAGTTTCCTCATCTATAAAATTAGGATATTGGGCTGGAAGGCCTTCAAAGCCTCTTCTAACTCTAAATGTATGATTCCAGACCTTGAAATGGATGACAAGACCATTTGTAATTAGAGATGTCCCATTTCCCCCAGTCTCTCACTATTCTTGAAATTACCACCTTCTCCCACAACCCCAACTGGCCAAACCAAGTCATTGGGAAACCTTAGCTTCTGCAATCCTCTTTCACAAGAATGATTTGTCACCAACGGAGTAGTCTACTAGCCACAGAGCTGATTGGATCTCCTTATCTCTCCACTGCCAACGGCCCAGGCTCTCTGAAGGTGAAGGGAGTGTAAGTTGGAACAAAGCTCTGGGCCCAGAGGTACAATGGCAGGCAGAGCAGAAAAGATGACGCTGTGTAGAATGCGGTGAAGAGAGCACCGGCCCTGGAGGCAGGAGGACCTGAGTTCAAATCCAACCTCAGACACTTAACACTTACTAGTCATGTGACCTTGAGTAAATCACTTAACCCCAATTGCCCTGCCTTCCCCCCTCTAAAAAAGCCAAAAAAAAAAAAAACCCCAAAATGACACTGACAAAGTCTTCTTCCCATGATGTCTTATTGCAAGAGGGGTCTTTGACTCTATCTAAAGAGATAGATAGATAGATAGAGCATTAATTAAATGCTTACTGTGTGCCAGACGTTGTCCTAAGCTCTGGGGATATAAACATGAGTCAGAAAGGATGGTCCCTATGCTCAATGGCCTTACATTCTAATGTGAGAAGCAATGTAGAAAGGAGAGCTGGAAAAAGGAAGGAAGGGGTGGGGGAGGCAGGTGATGGGGGTGGGGAGCAAGGCTGTTGAGGAGAAGGTGATAAGGTCAGGAGAGTTAGGAGTGGAGCTGGGATCTAAAGATGGGAAAATAAGGACCACACAAGAGAAGTGTGACTCAAGCAGAGCTGACCGTCTTGGCTGCCAAGGGGTACTTCCACATGTCTGTGTTTCCCAGTACTGAGGATACATATCCCACTTGAGAGGTAGACCTTGCAGTATGATGAAAAGTGCACTGAATCTGGGATTTTTGCTAATCCCAGCTCTGCTACTTGCTACCTTTGGCCCTCAGAAATGTCTACGTCTCAGTTTCCTGAATCACCAGTTGAGGGAGTTGGACTTTCTACTTTCTAAGGTCTCATCTGGTTTAAAGAACATTATTGCAGAGACCCAGGCAGAAACCCTAGGTACTATTTGCTTCCTGATTATATCACTGATTCATCCTAGATAAATCCTTTAATCTTTCTGGGACTTAGTTACCTCTCTCATAAAGCAGGGGTGTCCATTTACTTCAGACCTGTTAGATAAAATTAGATAGTTAAGAAAGCTCTTAAAAGTATTGTAATAAATGCAAAGGATTAGTATCTGGGAGATGAAATTATAGATAAGGTCAGCTTGATCTTGTCCAAGTAGATAATATAGGGAGGAGGAAGTGGAAGAGGCAGATCAGGTAGGACTAGTGCCAAGAAGGGGATCAAGTATTCCTTCCTTGCTGGGAATCCCTCAGTTGCCTTTATAGGTGATAAAGGACAGGCCTTGCCCAGTGCTGTGTTTCAGCCCTGCACAGCTTGACCTTGATGCCTTAGCACCCACTGCTCGGTTCTTTAGCTCAGCTTAGAACACTATTCATTGAGTTACAAAGCAAAGAAGAAAGGTCAGAAAGGCAGAGGAGGAAAGAGCAGGGCCAAGAGTCTCTAGGTGGGAAACAAACCAGCCCAGCCCAGCCTAGGGCAGGGCTGTCAGAGCCACATGGAACCCCTATCACAAGACTGTAGTAAGAGGTAGCTAGTAGATAGAAAAAAAAAAAACCCAGCAAAACCAATACTAACACTTTGTGTGCTTTCACATGCCATGGTTCACTGGGTTACTTTTAGCAAGTCTATTTACCATGTAAGAGCAAATATTATTTGAAAGAGAGGGGAACTGAGGATTGTATGACCTCGCCTAAAGTCATGAGACAGGTAAATCATAAGATTTAGAATGAGAATGATTAGGGATCGTTTTGTCCAAACTCCTCATGAAGAAACTAAGGTGTAGGAAGGGACTTAGGGTCAGATAGATCATAAGGTGCAGAGTTGGGATAAAATCCCATATTCAACCTAGTTTAGGTTTCTACATTGGTAATGGCAAACTCAAACAGAAATGGGGGCCTCTAAACCTCACATAAGCATCCCTGCCAGTGCATGTTGACCTAGAAAAAACATTAAAATTTTCTACTTCTTATTATATTTTTAATTTATTTTATTAAATAAATATTTATTTTGCTACATATTCTTTAAACGCTTTCATTTGGTAGGCCAACACTTGGAAATGCCACAGGTTACATGAGACCTATTTGACATCTCTGTTCTACACTGTTTCTTGGAGTCAGGACTTGAACTCAGATCTTATGACCCCCTAGTCCAGTGCTTTCTACTACAGTCTACTGTTCTCCTCTGATTCTTCCCCACTTTGGCAATACCTGATGGGAAAATGATAATTCAACTGGCATCTACCCTGACTCCATGCATATTTGCATGTGTGGCCTTCAGTCTTATTGCTAGGTACAAAGGGAGTGTTTTGCTTCCTCCATCAGACTGAGAACTCCCAGAAGGTGAAGGACCAGGTATGCTCTAAGTCTTCCCTACAAAGTCCAGTGTAAGGACGTGTGTATTAGCTCCATGTTCTTTTTGAGAAATACATTCATGAGAATTTGGGGCAGTTTGTCGTCATTCAGTCATGTCTGACTCTTTGTGACCTGATTTGGGGTTTTCTTGGCAGGGATACTGGAGTGGTTTGCCATTTCCTTCTCCAGCTCATTTTGCAGACAAGGAAACTGAGACCAACAAGGTTAAGTGCCTAAGGTCACACAGCTAGTAAATAAATATCTGAAGCTGGATTTGAACCCAGGAAGAAGAGTCTTTCTCACTCCAGGCCTGGACCTCTATCCACTGTACCACCTAGCTGCATCCCCGAGAAGCCTATGCTAATTCAGCAGATGACAATGCCACATCTTCATGGATTCAATGTGGATAATCCATGCTTTCAGTGTGCCTATTTTAGGGACTGCAACAGAGGAATGGGACTCAGACTATGAGATTGAGGGAGTGGCACCAATGAGAAGAAAAATGGCAACAGGGTCTGGCTGAAGCTCCAGATCTTGTCCAAGCACCAGTGAGCACAGTGAAAGTCATGGTATGAAATTCCCAGGAGCACTTACTTCCTAGGCCTACCCAATTCTGCGACTGCAGATTCTAATCTACTTTTCTACTCAAGTAGATTAGAATCTGCAGTAGCAGAACTCCAAGGTGCAAGAGGGCTCCAGGAGGGGTCTTTCTTTGGTTTTATTTCTTAAGTTCAGAATTTTTAAAAATAGTAATTAGCTAATGCTCAAAAAAAAGGAAAGAAAAAAGAGTAGTTTCCTACTAGGAAAGCCACTAGCCCATATTATCATGCTGGGCAGCCCAGGGCAGCTGCTGTTAACAATGGCACTAATCTGACACCTCACCAGAAGTGACTAGCTTTGTGTTGCTCTCACTGTATTGGAAAGATAGCCTGGTTAATCAAGCAGTCCTTCCTGGGAGTCTTGTGTGGGGAGGTGGGAGATTGTAGAAGTGGGTGGTGAGAGTACTTGCTGGTTCATTTCAATCCCCGTTATTTATCTTGTTTCTATTTTAGGTAAATGTATTTTTACTCTACCATGTGTTTTATTATAACTTGATTGGGGGTGATTCAGTGGTTTGTGAGCTGTGGATTAAAATATCTGTTTTGTCACTCAGATAGATAACCTGTGAAAATCAGAGATTTAAGCAGGCCTTCTCACCATGAAGTCCACAGATACCCAAAGGATCTGTGGATGGATTTCGAGGATCCATAAACTTGGGTGAGGGGAAAAAAAGCTACATCTTTATTTTCACTTACCTTTAACTGAAATTTAGCATTTCCTTCTAGTATAAATGTAGGCAACAAATCAGAGCAAACACCTGTCCTCTTCACCTTGACCCAGGCTCCTCTAGGCCAGGGGTTCTAAACCTGGGGTCTGTGAACTTATTTTTTTTAATTGGTAACTCTTTTTTCTTTCTTTTTCTTTTCTTTTCTTTTCTTTTTTTTTTTGAGCATTAGCTAATTACTATTTTTAAAAATTCTTAACTTACGAAATAATACCAAAGAAAGACCCCTTCTGGAGCCCTCTTGCACCTTGAAAGAGTGGGTATTCCCTACAGACAGCAATCAACTCTGATTGGTTAACATTTAATGAGAAAATGAATGTTACAATGAGAAGTGGGCTTATTCTAATGAGGGGCTGAGGGACTCAGATCCCTCAGTTTTGGACAGAGACTTATCTCTACCCAGATCATGGGCTGGAACTCACCTAGACAAGAATCTCTTTACCTTTTGATCAGATCTAAATTTTCTGAGTTGGGTAGGGTCTGAACAAGATTGAAGAGAATGTTAAATCTAATCTTATTATCAGCCCTATTCTTCAGAGGCTGATTTGACCTAGTAAAGAATGAGGAAAAAGGAAGGGAAAAAAATCCTCCCCAATTTTAATAATTGGTTTTATTTACTAATCATCTCTCTATAACAAAGAAAAATAGAAAAAAAAAGAGGATTGCACACGAAACTGCAAATTCCCTATGTATAACTTGCTTTTCCTTTAAAATGATAAAATTATCATGTAACTTTCTTTTTTTCCCCTCTCCCCTCCAGAGATGTCTACCATTAGACACAAAATATGTGCATATGTAAAACCATACTATACATACTTCTATTTATCAGTTCTTTCTCTGGATGCAAATAGTATCTTCCTTCATAGGTCCTTTGTAGTTAATTTGGTTATTTATAATAGTCAAAATTACTTAGTCGATCAAAGTTATTCTTAAAACAATATTGCTGTTACCATGTACAATGTTCTCTTGGTTCTAATCATTTTGCTCTTCGTTATTTCATGCAAGTCTTTCTGAAGAGGTTACTCATAAAAAGGGTGAGGGTTGCTCTGGAGACACCAAAATACCAACACGCCGGGTCCTGCTGAATGAATTCAACTCAAGTCTTCTCAGCCAAAGAAAAGAGAAGTTTATTAAAAGTTCACTAGTATTAGACACAGTAAGTCTGTGCTAGGTCATTCTAGCACTCTGGTGCTCTCACAGACATGGAGACAGGATGGGGTCTTATATACAGAAGGTTGTGGGAGGAATCTAGAGGTGATCTAGAGGAGGAGTTTGGGGAGGGTCTTCAGGAGGAGTTAATGAGGTCAATGAAGAAGGGTGGGAAGTTGCTAGAGACTACCTGGAGACTAGAGACAATGGTGGGCTAGGCCAGTTCAATGTAAGGCTTATGGCCTCATGCAAATGCTTCATCAAATGTGATGATTTAATCAGAATTCAAGGGGGTGGGGGGGTTTCCCAGAGCCTGTACCTCAAGATTCAAGGACAGCTCAAGGGGGCTCCCAGAGCCCATACCTCATCATTTCCATGTTTTTCTAAAATCACTGAGCTCATCATTTCTTATAGTAAAGTAGTATTCCATCATGATCATATACCATAATTTGTTTAGCCATTCCCCAATAGATGGGCATCACCATAATTTCCAGTTCTTTGCCATCACAAAGAGAACTACTACAAATATTTTGAACATATAGGTTCTTTTTCTTTTTCCATAATCATCTTGGGAAACAAACTTAAATATCACTATTAAAGGGTCAAAGGGTATAGCCAGTTTAGTGACTCATTGGGCATAATTCCAGATTTCTCTCCAGAATGGTTGGGGGCAGCTAGGTGGTGCAGTGAATAGAGCACCAGGCTGAAATCAGGAGGACCTGAGTTCAAATCCAACCTCAGACACTTAACATACACACACAAAAAACTAGCTGTGTGACTTTGGGCAAGTCAATTGCCTTACTTTCCCCTTCCAAAAAAAAAAAAGAAAAGCAGAATGGTTGGATTAGTTTACAATTCCAACTGTGAGTTTGTGTCCCAATTTTTCCATATCCTCTCCTACATTTATCACTTTCCCCTTCTATAATTTTAGCAAACCTGATAGGTTATAAAATAATGTTTTAGTGTTGTTTTAACGTACATTTCTCTAATCAATAATGATTTAGAACATTTTTCATATGACTATAAATTGTTTTACTTTCTTCATCAGAAAACTGCGTGTTCATATCCCTTGACATGTCAAATTGGGGAATGACTTATATTTTTATGGATTTGACAAAGTTCTTTATATATTTGAGATATGAGACCTTTATTTGAGAAACTGTCTATAAAAATTCCCCCCATCCCATCTTTTCTGCTTTCCTTCTGATCTTGGCTACATTGGTTTTATTTGTACAAATCTTTTTAATTTAATGTAATCAGAATCATCCATTTTATACCTCACAATGCTCTCTATCTCTTGTTTATTCATAAAATTGCTTGCCTGTCCTTTAAGTCTGATAAGTAATATATTCCATGTTCTTCTAATTTCCTTGTAATATATCCCCTTTATATTTAGATCATGTGTCCATTTTAACCTTATCTTAGTAAAGGATGTAAAATATTGGTCTATGCCCAATTTTTGCCAGACTGCATCCCAGTATTCCAAATATTTTTTTTTTACCAAATAATGAATTCTTATCCACAAAACTTGGATTTTTGTATTTGTCAAACACAAGGTTACTGTAGGCATTTGTTGCTGTAAATGGCATATCTACTCTGTTCCACTGATCTACCTTTTTATTTCTTAGCTAGTACCAGATACTTTTGATAATTACTGCCTTATAACATAGTTTAAGATGTTGTAAACCTTCTTCCTTTATGGTTTTTCATTATTTCTTTTGATATTTTTTACCTTTTGTTCTTCCAAATGAATTTTGTTATTATTTTTCCTAACTCAGTAAAATATTTTTTGTACTTTAATTGGGATGGCATTGCATATATAGATTAATTTAGATAAAATTTTCATTGTTATTATGTTGGCCCTGCCTACCCATGAGCAATTATTCTTTTTCCATTTATTTAAATCTGATTTTATTTTTATAAAAGTTCTATCTATCCATCCATCTATCTATCTATCTATCTGTCTATCTATCTATCTATCCAATTTTGTTCATAAAGTTCCTGAGTTTATTTTGGAAGGTATATTCCCAGGTATTTTATACTGTCTAGAGTTATTTTAAATGGGGTAGCTCTTACTATTTCTTCTTGCAGGGTTTTGTTGGTGATATATAGGAATGTTGATGATTTATGTGGGCTTACTTTATAT
Organism: Gymnobelideus leadbeateri; assembly: GCA_011680675.1. Classification (NCBI taxonomy): domain Eukaryota; kingdom Metazoa; phylum Chordata; class Mammalia; order Diprotodontia; family Petauridae; genus Gymnobelideus; species Gymnobelideus leadbeateri. The sequence continues at coordinate 84,360 of WOXC01001049.1, forward strand.
CCTTCTACTTTGCTAAAATTATTCTTTGTTTCAACTAACTTTTTAGTTGAGTCTTTAGGATTTTCCAAGTATATCATCATATTGCCTACAAAAAAAAGATAGTTTTATCTCCTCATTGCCCATTCTGATTGTTTCTATTTCTTTTTTCTCCCCTGCTTTTGCTCGCATTTCCAATATAATAATGAATAATATTGGTGATGGTGGGCATCCTTGCTTCACTCCTGATCTCATTGGAAAGGCTTCTAGCTTATGGTCATTACAAATAATGCTTGTTGATGGTTTTACATAAATGCTTCTTACCAATTTAGGGAAAAATCCATTTATACATATCCTTTCAATTGTTTTTTAATAGAAGTGAGTGTTGCACTTTATCAAAATCCTTTTCTGCACCTATTTATATAATCATATAATTTTATTATTTTTATTACTGATATAATCAACTACATTAATAGTTTTCTTTATATTAAACCATCCTTTCTTTCCTGGTATGAATCCTACTTGGTCACGATGTACAATCTTAGTAATATATTGTAATCTCCTAGTTAGAATTTTATTGTGGATTTTTGCTTCCATATTCATGAATGGAATTGGTCTATAGTTTTCTTTCTTTGTTTTTACCCTTCCTGGTTTAAGGTATCAATATCATATTTTTTTTATAAACAGAGTTTGATAGGACCCCTCTTTGGTTATTATTACAAATAATTTATTTAATATTGGAATTAGTTATTCTTTAAATGTTTGATCAAATTCTCTTGTAAATCCATCTGGTCCTGGTGTTTTTTTCTTAAGAAGTTCATTCATATTCTGTTCAATTTCTTTTTCTAAAATAGGTCTATTCAGATATTTTATTTCCTCTTCTGCTAATCCAGGCAGTTTATATTTTTGCAAACATTCTTCCATTTCACTTAAATTGTCAAATTTACAGCCACATAATTGAACAAAGTGACTCCTTATAATTGCTTTGATTTCATCTTTCTTAGTGGTGTATTTGCCTTTTTCATTTTTAATACTACTAATTTGATTTTCTTCTCTCTTTTAAAAAAAATCACATTAACCAATGGTTTATCTATTTTATTGGTTTTTTTTTTAATTAAACCAACTGCTAATCTTATTTAATTCAATTGTTTTCTTACACTCAATTTTACTAATCTCGTTTTTAATTTTTAGGATTTCCAGTTTAGTGCTTAATTGGGGATTTTTAGCTTGTTCTTTTTCTAGTTTTTAAATTGCATATCTAGTTCATAGGTGTGCTTTTTCTCCATTTTATTGATGTAAGCATTTAGAGATATAAATTTTCCTCTGATTACTGCTTTTGCTGCATCCCATATGTTTTTATATGTTGTTTCAGTATTCTCATTCTCTTTGATGAAATTATTGTTTCTATGATTTGTTCTTTAACCCACTTGTTTTTTAAGATTATGTTGTTTAGTCTCCAATTAGTTTTTATTCTATGCTTCCATTTTCCCTTATTAAATATAATTAAATATAATCACTTGCCTTCTGATATGAAAAGATGTATTTAATTTTTCTGCTTTTAACTATAAAATTTTTATGCACCTAAGATATGGTCACCTTTGTAAAGGTACCATGTACCACTGAGAAAAAAAGGTGCATTCCTTTCTATTCCCATTCCATTCTTTCCAAATATCTATAATATCTAGCTTATCCAAAATTCTGTTCACTTACTTGACTTCCTAAGGTCCAAGAAGGTTAACTGATTTGCCCAAAGACACACAGGCAATAAGCATCATAGGTGGGATTTGAACTCAAGTCCACTGACTCCAGAATTCACACTGTCTTCATAGTACCTGAGGGCCCTTCCAGCCCCAAATCTAGAAGCCTACCAACCATGCTACCTGGATCATACAGATAATAAAGCAGCAGAGCTGCCATTTTCCCTTGACTCCACATCCAGCACTCTTTCCACAACCTCATCACAGAATTTTCTTTTGGAGTGAAACTGAGAGTGTGCGGGATTCATCTGAGGCCTCTGTCACCTCAATGTGATGAATGTGGACAGAGTGCCAGGAGCCAGACTAGTATATGGATATTCTCCTGATTTTATCTTTCACTTGTTTCAGTTGAGTCTGATTTTTTGTGACCCCATTTCAGGTTTTCTTGGCAAAGGTATTGGAGTGGTTTGCCATTTCCTTCTCTAGATCATTTTACAGATGAAGAAACTGAGGAAAACAAGGCTAAGGGACTTACCCAGGCTCACACAGCAATTAAGTGTCTGAGGCCAGATTAGATCTCAGAAAGATGAGTCCTCCTGACTCCAGGCCCAGCACTCTATCCACTGAGATACCTAGCTGTTCTAGTCCTGTGAGGTAGGTGCTATTATCTCCATTTTGCAGTTGAGAAAACTGAGGCATATAGAAGGTAAGTTACTTACCCGGGGTCGCACAGCTAATAAATGTCCGAAGTCAGATTTGAATTTAAGTCTTCCTAATCCCGGGTCTAGCACTCTCTCCACTGCACCACCCATATTACCTGTGTAGCTTTTGGCAGTTCTTTTATTCCCATTGGGTTTCAGTATCCTCATCTGTAAAATAAAAGTGTTGGGTTAGATTCTTCCTCCGGTCCCTTCCAGCTTTAAATCCTATGGGTGGTTGAGATGCCAGGATGATTATGTCTTTACTTTGAACAAGCACAGGTTGAATCACGCCTCATCAACACTCCCCCACCCAGTTTCCAGACTACAGGATTGTAGGTCTGGGAGCTTTCCTCCAGAGAGAGGAAAAATTGAAGCAGCTTTTTCTCAAGTGATGGAAAGAGTCAAAGGAAGAAGCTCTGTCATCTTAAAGGAGCTAACTCCCATACCTTCAGTTACTCCTCCCAGCTCTGTATGTCTAGGTGGTTCTTAGACAATCAGAAGAACCAGAGCTCTACAACCCCTGGGATGGTATCCTGGGACCTGCTCAGCAGCAGTTTCTTGGTTCATTTGTGTTGATGAGGCCTGACTCTGACCCTTACCATGAGCCAGACCTTACCATGAGCTGATCTTGGCTGCCACCAGCTTTCTAATCCCCAAAGGGAGCCTCCAGGTCACCTCTCCCTCTGTCTTTGCTTCTTTCTTGATACTACTCTCCTAACCTAGGCTTTACCCCTCAGTCCCACTAGGAAACCAAAAATCTCTTTCTTCCGGCTTGGTCAGAAAGCAACAATCAGAACTGTTAGGGTCCAAGGGTAGGGGAGGTTAAGCTTGTCGAAAATCAGACCATTTCCTGCTCCCTGGTCTAGAAGGTACTCAGACCTTCCCTTTCTCCTCCCTTCTTTGAATTCTCTATTGACTTTCCTAAATCCTAGCATGGGAATCTCAGAAGCTGCACACTTCCCTGTGGGCAACAGGCCATATTCTTGGGAGCCTGGGAGAAGAGAGAGAATAGCGCTGACCTGAGCCTCCGGTTACTTTCCCAGGCCCAGCTGAAAATATTAGATGGATTAAGAAACAAGAAAATATGAGATGGAGGTGACATCACTAGGCTAAAGTCAAGTTTCAACATGCTGGACTGGTTGATTAGATCAATACTAGCTTGGAACACTCTACCACAGGTCGGACACAAATAGTCCATGTGAACATTTGGGGTGGATTCTCTAAATCTGTGCATCCTGTGTTTGCTTTGAGCTGTTTCACTTCTGCTTTGCTCATAGAGCACAGCACCTTCTCTGATGAGGGCATGCCATGCTGAGAGGTCTTGTGCCAGTGTCTGCCATGCCACACAATCAATCCCAAAGTTCTTGAGAGAGACCTTGAGAGTGTTCTTGTATCACTTCTTCTGTCCACCTGTGAATGCTTATCCTGTGTGAGTTCTCCATAAAAAGGTCTGTTTGGCAAGTGAATATTTTCCATTCAAACAATGTGGCCAGCCCATCTCTGAAGCAGAGTTTGAATGCTTGGCAGTTGAGTTATGTCTGGTACCTTATCCTGCCAGGTGATCTTCAGAATCCTCCTAAGACAATTCAAATGGAAGTGTGTGGCGCTGGCATACTATCCAGGTTTCACAGGCATACAATGAGGTCAGCACAATCTCTGTAGACCTTCAGTTTGGTAGCCAGAGGTATTCTCTTTTCTCCCACACTCTCCTTTGGAGCCTCCCAAACACTTAGCTGGCAATGCACACGCCAACCTCATTATCAATGTGTATATCCCTGGAAAGCACACTCCCAAGGTAAATGAACTTATCCACAGCATTCAAAGCTTTTCTGTTTGGTGTAAACAATGGCTTCATGTATGGATGATGTGGTGGTGGCTGATGGAGCACCTGTGTTTTCTTGGTGTTAATTATTAAGTCAAAATTAGTGAAAGCAGCAGAGAATCCATCCATACTTTATTGCATCTTAGCTTCAGAGGTTGCACTGAGTGCACAATCACATGCAAACAGAAAATCATGCACCAACACTCCCTCCACTTTAGTCTTGGGTCATAACCTTTTCAAGCTAAAGAAATTACCAACAAAGTGGTAGCTAACCTTGTAGCCGTGTTCATCCTCATTGAAAGCATTTGGCAATATGGCTGAAAACAACATGCTATAAAGCATGGGGGTGGGGCGGCTAGGTGGTGCAGTGAATAGAGCGCCGGCCCTGGAATCAGAAGGGCCTGAGTTCGGAGCCGACCTCCGACACTTAATCCATACAAAAACAAAAACCTAGCCGTGTAACCTTGAGCAAGTTACTTAACCCCAATTGCTTTAAAAAAAAAAAAAAGGCATGGGGGGAAGCACACAGCCTTGTTTCACTCCATTGGTGACTGGGAAGGCACAAGGGCATGGTCCATAATCCATTATATAGCAGGATTCCTGGCTCAGTAAGAAGGCAGAAGAAATTCACTTCTATGCTGATAGTAACAATCCAAAGCCCTTTTATGATGCCCTGAAGGCTATTTGTGGGCCAAACACCTATGGTGAATCTCAGCTACTCAGTGCTGATGGAGTCACATAGATTAGTCGAAACGACATGATCCTAGAGAGATGGGCTGAATATTTTCATAGTGTTCTCAACAGATCATCATCAATCAGTGCTGAGGCCATTGACTTTTTACCTCAGGTTGAAGTCAATCCTTCCCTGGCTGAAGCTCCAACTGAAGAAGAGGTTTTAAATGTCATTAAACTCCTTTCGTGTGTCGAAGCACCTGGTGCTGATTCTATTCTAGGTTACAAGGTAGGCGGGCCATTGCTCATACAAAAGCTGGCTGAAATTTTCCAGGTTATATGGCAAGAGGAAGTTATTCCCCAGGAGTTCAAGGATGCCTCCATTGTCTATCCCTATAAAGGTAAAGGAAATAAATTGTTCTGTGACAATCACAGGGGGTCTCTCTCTTAGTCATTTATGGCAAGATTCTTGCTAGAGTCCTCCTTAATAGGCTGATCATTCACCGGGAAGGTGATCTACCTGAGAGCCAGTGTGGCTTCAGAAAGGACCCAGGAATGGTCGATATGGTGTTTGCTGCATGACAACTTTAGAAGAAGTGCCAGGAGCAGAACAGAGGTCTGTACACAACGTTTTTAGATCTGACCAAGGCCTTTGATATTGCTAGTCATGAGGACTTATACAAAATTATGTCAAAATTTGGTTGCCTGGAGAAGTTCATCAGCATTGTACGTCAGTTTCATGACAACATACTTCCTCTGGTTTTAGATAATAGACAATGCTCAGGCGCTGGTAAGAGCCTGGAGAATGGGCACCATGATTTCTTGAAGCTCTGCCCAGCCTGAACCTAGAATATGTCTATCTTAGAGCAGAACCTGTGAGTGTGAGTCTCTTGTCCCACTTTGCCTATCTTAATAGGGATGAGGTTTCAGAAACCCAGAATTCCATACTTCTAGGCAATCTCCCTTTGGTCCTTCAAGGATCATGAGGTCATAGCTTCATAAAGCTGTAAGGGACCTTAGAAGTCATCCAGTCCAGCCCCCTCATTCAGAGGCTGCTGAAGCTGTACAGTGGATAGGGACCTGGACCTGTAGTCAAGAAGACCTAAGTTCAAAACCAGCCTCAGCTACTTAGCAACTGTAAGACCCTAGACAAGTCACTTAGCTTCTAATCTCTTCAGTTTCTTTACCTATAAAAGGCAGGTAATGATAGCATTTATCTTCCAGAGTTGTTGTAAGGGTAAAATGAGATAATATTTGTAGAGTGTTTTATAAGTAAAACTTTATAAACACTAGTTTTTTAATTATTATTTTATAGAGAGAAAATTATAGATCAGAGAGGAGAAAGGTCACACAGGTGGGATTTAAATCCAGGTCCTCTGATTCCAGATCCTTTGACCTTTCCACTGTGACAATGAAGCATTGCTCCACAGAGAGGGTCCACATAGCAGCAACCTGAAAATCAGATAGGAAGCATGCCAAGGGCTTAGTGCTTCTAGATGTCCTGATCTTCCAGACTCTGACTCATCTCTTGCATTTCCTGATGCGAGGGGGTTAACTTCAGGTAAACCTGCTGGCAATTTCCCTACCTTTCTATGTTACTTCTCTAACTTTTAAAACCCTCCTTACTCTTTTCTGCCAAGCTACATGCTTCTATCTCCAAGGTTTGCTCAAATATTACCTTTAAGAAGCTTGCCCTGCCTAGACCCTTCCAATTAGCTGACTAGTTTCCCCTTGGGGGTTTTGTCCAGTGGCAGTTATATGCTTGTGTAGTAGGATGTTAGAGACAATGTCCTCTGATGGACAGACATTCCCAGAAGTTCCCTTACTCAATCTCCTGAGGAGTTGTCTTGATTCTCTGACAGACTAGGGAGAACAGAGAAGAGTGCCCACCTAGGTATGGAAAGGGCCAGTCATGAGACCTATAGTGCCTCCTCAGTCGGGGGCTATCCTTATGGTCCCTATCCATATATCCTAAAGGATAGGGGCTATGTGATCAAGCCATGAGCCAGAGACATGAAGCAGATGCTAAATTATTGAAACTCTTCAAATTGCTGAGACCAAGGTTGGTGATTTCTCATGCTTTTCCTCCCTTTCTTTGCCTCTCTTTTTAGTAGAATTTAGTAGAATTTTGCCAGAGATTTTTCTGACTGGGAACTTAAGACGAACAAAAAAAAAATTAGTTCATTTTTTGAATGTCCTAGAGGAGGGATTGAAAACTTAGAGCAGATCTTCCTAATGTAATGGAAGTCTGGAGCACGCACAGACACAACCAGCTTGCTTGACTGAGCAAGGGTCCTCTCCCCATGGAGGACCCTAAAAAGCTTGATTCCAAGAGACACTAATGGCATGTAAGGTGGTCTAGTAACCATATAGCAGAGAAGAGGCTCTTTGACTTTGGAGATATTAAAAAAATAGGTCAGTTTCAGTTAATGGCAGTTTCTTCCTTCAGCAATGGTTACCAGCTCTTTTGCCATTGTGGTGGCATGACATAAGACCTCACATTGTCCCCTTTGTGTGCTCTCTTCCCTTCACTCACTTCTTAGCATTCATAAAATTTCTGCTCTTTGTCTTCTCTTGAGATGAGAAACAGAGACACAAAGAGAAACAGAGAGAGACAGGGGCAGAGAAATAGAAAGAGACACACACACATACACAGAATCCTCTCAGAAACAGTTCCAGTTCATACAGTCCTTGACTCAAAACACACTGAGAAATTTTGTGCTGACCACAGGTATGCATCTCCAATATCCACTCCAACTCCTTGATAAAAGGACACTATACTATGTGTATATACTTAGATATGTCTTTGCCTCTCTCCTTAGAATATATGTTCCTTTATGGAGATGGTTTATTCTTTTTATCTCTAGTGCAATCATATACTTGGCACATACTGGGTGCTTAATAAATGTTTGTTGATTGATTGATTAGCTCAAATAATATTCACTGAATACCCCAATCTCCCGCATGGTGAGAAAGAGATCTGTCTGATTATGATGGTTTTCTGCTACCCCCTGCCAACATGGCAACCAGGAATCTCACTCCAGGGTAATCAGAAGAAAAGGGAACTCCAGATATATGGACTCGTGCACAGGACTCATCACTACTGCTCCTTCCTCTCCCATGGCTTTTTGCCCCTTCTGGATACCTGTTTGGGGCAATTTTGGTGAGAGGGGAAGGATGTGACAAGCAACAGAAAGATTTGGCAAGTTTCTTTCTATCATAATATTATCAACATAACCCCAATGTCCAGGGGGAAAATAAGATTAATTCGAATAGACAAGAAGGCATAGGGTGAGTGCAGGGTTACATGTAAATGAGGGATTTGGACTAGATGACCTCCAATCTTTCTTGTAGTTCTAACAATATATGAATCTATGCTCAAGTCTTTCAGACTCAGCCAATTGGAGTGACTCAGCCCTTCCAACTGGGACAGAGCCCAGGTTCCAGCCAGCAAGTGTTTGTGATGGAAGTCCCCCAGCCAAGGTCACACAGCTGGGCACAGACCAAGAAATGTTCCCATTGGCACAAGGCCTCCTGATGATCAAATCAACCTACCAGGATAATTGTATTAGGATGCTGAGCCTAAGGCAAATACTGAGACAGCACAGATCTGGGCTGGTTGACTTGGGTCTCCAAGGCCCAACTCCAGCCCCCTATGCCCTGTGGTATACCCTCCTGCCCCAATTCCCAATAGCATGTCTGAAGCTAGAACATGGGGAGAGGTTGGGAGATAGAAGTGGGACTTAAGGCTAAGCAGGACAGAGCCACCCCTTCCCCCAAAGTTTCCATCATTCCTGGTGTGGTAAAAGAGTAGTGGTTATCCCAAACTTTACCAAGTAAAAATCTGAGACCCCACAGAGCCTTTGTAGGGAGGCCTTTGGGGGTCCTCTGAGTAAGAGTCTAAAGACTTAGGTTAGTTAGGTTTGATGAATGTTATTTATAGCTTGGTATTTAGTGGTACCAAGGACTAGCATTTATATATGAGGTTAAGACTTGCACAACCTTTTATATGTGTTATCTCATTTGACCCACAGAATGACTCTGAGATAAGTGCTATCATAATCCACATTTTACAGATGAGAAAACAGAGGCACAGAAAGGTTAAGTGACTTGCCCAATATACAGCATCTGAGGTATTATCTGAACCTAGGTCTTTCTTATTCCAAGTCATGTCCTCTCTCTCTTCCTCTCTCTCCTCTCTCTCTGTCTCTCTGCCTCTCTGCCTCTCCATCTCTCTCTCTCTCTCTCTCTCTCTCTCTCTCTCTCTCTCTCTCTCTCTCTCTCTCTCTCTCTCTCTCTCCACAGACTGATAAATTGTTCTTATATTTGTGTGTGTGTGTCCATGTATGCATGTGTATCAATCAGAGTTACTCCTCATGGTCCTGACTGGGAGAGTGTATAGTAGTAATAACAAATGACTGCACCTTTGCAGGTGCCTGCATTTAGAGAGTGGGAGGAGGAGGAGAAATCAGCAAAGGAGACAGGAAGAAGCAAGAGATAAACCAAGCTTGCCCGTTGCCATGGTCCCTGCAGAGTTTCACAAAGGGAGGTGATCAGAAGTGTCGAATGCTGTTAAGAAGTTGGGACTTAGAAAGGGCCATTTGACTTTGCATGTAGGAGATTGGTGGTGACCTTGGAGAGAAGATTGGTAGGGACAGAAGCCAGAAAGTATGGGGATAAAAAAGAGAGTGGCTGCCAGTGACGCTTTGGAGAAGTTTGGCAGCTAAAGAAGGAGAAAAATAGGACAGTTTGAGGAGAGGACACCGGGATGAATTGCTGAATCTGTGCATCTAAAGGGACCCTAGAGGCCATCAAGTCCAACCCAGACCTAACCAAAACTCCCATTCCTGGGATTCCTCAAAAGCATTTATCCAGACTCTGCTTGAGACCTCCAGGGAGGGGGAAGCCTCCACCTCCTGTGGTTGCCTATAAACTTGGGTGGTTCTGATTGTTCCCTCCCACCCCCATCAAAATTAAATTTGTCTTTGGGAAAGCTAGGTGGCACAGTGAATAGAGCAGTCCCTGGAGTTAGGAGGACCTGAGTTCAAATCCGGCCTCAGACACTTAACACAAAAACTAGCTGTGTGACCTTGGGCAAGTCACTCAACCGCAATTGCCCTCCAAAAAGCAAAAAAAAAAAAAAAAAATTAAATCTGCCTCTTGGCAACTTCTATCCATATCACAGAATCACAGAATTTGAGAACTGGAAGGGCCTTCAGCAACCATCTACATCCAACCCCATATATGAAAGGAACCCCCACCATTACAAGTAGTCATCCCATCTCCTCATGATAACTTTCAAGGAGTATGAAACTACTACAACTTGAATTCTGTTTCCCTAGTACTGCTTTCTGGTGCCAGGCAAAAGAAGTCTCTAATCTCTCATCTGTATGACAGCCCTTTAGATACATGAAGATAACCTCAAGTCTTCTCTTCTCTGGGTTAAATTAAACACTCCCAGTTTCTTCAACTGATCAGCATAGGGCATGGTCTCCATTTCCTTGATCATGTTGGTTACCGCCTTCTCTATGTCATTCCCAAAATGTTGCACTGAGAACTGAATAGAGTTCAGGATAGGGGAGATCTATGCATGTTTGGGGGGAAAAAATCCAGTTGAGAAGGTGAAATTAAAAGGGTTGGGCAGAGGGTGTGTTATTGAGGTCCTGGAGGCATAGGAAGAATGGAATTGAACGAACATATTGGCAGCCTTTGAGCTGTCCAATCTGAGAGCCATTTTTTGTAAAAGGGGAATCTGCTCCTTCAGCAAGGGCCCTGAGAGATGAAGAGAGGAGAGAAGTGAATTTGTTGGCATTCTATAGGGTATAATGCCTAAAGCCTTTCAATAGAAATAAACTCTTTGAGAAATGGGACTCTTTCACTTTTGTCTTCCATCTCCGGAGTTTATCATGGTGCCTAGCCCATAGTAGGAATTTACTACATGTTTGTTGACTTGACCTGACGTCTGAGAATACTCCCAGCTTCAGACTGTAGGACTAAGCACTCAGTTGGGGAATGTGGAAATTACTCAGAAGCTCTTAGATCTTCATGGGACCCTGGACAATGTCCATCTGTGGATGGTGACTGTGGCTGAACCTTTCGTGCTTGATTTCAAAATTGGGTCTCTCTATTCAGTTTCCTGGAGGGGTAATTCCAGGAAGTCTTAGAGGAAGGAAGGCAAATAGTCTAGTCTTCTAGTACCACAAAGGAAAAGAAGTCAACAGCTCCACCTGGTGTTAGAAAGTCCTACAAACACCTGCTCTGAGTTCCATTCCTCCCTGAAGGAGTGCAACAAGGCTGGGAATGAAATTCACAGACTAGTGAAGGCTCTACTTATGTGAAAGGTAGTGTTAATCACCTGGTTCAAGTTCAGCCTCAGTTACTGGCAATGGGCAGGAGTAATGTAGCTGGGCTTTGATGTCAGTCAGTTAATAAACATTTATGAAGTTCTTACTATGTGCCAAGCAGAAGTAGTAGTACATCTAGGTAGCATAAGAGATACACACTGGACTTGGAATCAGAAGACCTGAGTTTGAATCCTGCCTGGGATACTTATGAGTTGTGTGACTCCATCTTCACAATCTGGTCATTTTCGATACCTGTCCCCTATGCCTGCAATTCTCTCCTTCCTCCTCATCTCTGCCTCTTGGTTTCTTTCAAATCCCAAATTAAATACTGTCTTCTACAGGAAATCTTTGCAGATCCCTCTCAGTTCTAGCGTCTTCTCTTTGTTGATTATTTCCAATGTAACCTGTATATAGCTAGTTAGTGCATAGTTGTAAATGTGCTGTCTTCCCCATTAGCCTGTAAACTTCTTGAAAGGGACCTTCTTTTTCCTTTCTTTGTATCCCCAACACCTAGCACAGTGCTTGGTATACAGTAGGTGCTGAGTAAATATTTTTCAACTGCCTGGATTTGCTTCTTTTAGCCTCACTTTCCTCATCTGTAAAATAGGGATAATAGTATCTACCTCATAAGGTTACTATGAGATAAAATATGTATAGTGTTTGTGAACCTTGAAACTCTATATAAATGCTACCTATTACCATTATCTAACCACTTCTTGCTCTTCATTACTGGTTCATCATCCATGTCATGCCCTCCTAATTGTGGATATCCCTCAAGGTTCTATACTGAGCCCTCTTCCCTCTCTATGCTATTTGATGACCTCATCCACTCCCATGGGTTTAATTATCTTCTCTACACTGACTCCCAGATCTATTTATTCAGTCCTAGTCTCTCTTCTGAGTCCCAGTGTTGCATCACCAACTACCTATTAGGTGTTTTGAACTGGATGGTTCATATGTATCTCGAACACAACATATCCAAAACAGAACTTATCTTTGCTCTCCAAAACCATTCATCTTCCAGACTTTCTTTTTGTTGTGGAAGGAAGTCATCCTTGTTTCACTCTACACATCCAATCAGTTGCTGAATCTTATTGGTTCTGCCTCCAAGCCTCTTGTATCTGTCCTGTCCTCTTCTCTCCACTCACAAGGCTATCACTTGAGTTCAGGTTCTCATCCTCTCTCACCTGGACTATGCAATAGTTTCTTAATTGGTCTCTAAGCTTTAAAACTCTATATACATACCCTTATCTTTCCTCCACATCATAGCCAAAGTGATTTTCCTAAAGTACAAATGTAACTATGTCACCATCTTCCTTAATAAAATTTATTCATTCCTTTTTACCTCTAGGATCAAATATAAACTCCTCTGTTTAACATTTAAAGCTCTTCCCAACCTGCATTCTTCCTCCCTCTATAGTGTCTTTACATATTACTCCTATTTACACACTCTATAATCTATCATAATGTCTAGCACATTACCTGGCATATAGTAGGTGCTTAATAAATGTTTATTCACTGACTGACTGACTTTACCTTTCTCTTCACCTGTAAAATGCTAAGGATAATAGCATCTACCTCACAGAGTTGTTGTAAGGATCAAATGCTGTTCCTTACACATAATACATCATCTATCTCTACTGCCTTTCACTGGCTGTGCCCATTCCTGGAACGCTCTACCCCTTAACCTCTGCCTTTTGGAGACTTGGTTTAAGCAGGACTTTATTCTGGAGATCCTTTCTGGTCCCTTCAGTTACTAGCTTCCTTTCCCATTCAAGCCTATTTTGTGTCTACTGTGCAGGTATCTTGTGTATACCTAAATGTGCATGTTACATAATGTAAAAAATGTAAGCTTCTTGATGGCAAGGGCTGTTTTTATTTTTGTCTTTGTAACCCCAACGCCCAGCACAGCACCTGGCACAGCATAGGCATTTAATATAAGCTTATGGATAGATTGAAATATTTTCTTGGTTCATAAATGTAATGAACATCTGATGAGTACCAACTGCATTGAGTCCTGTTCTGGGGGTGATAGAATAGCTCTAGTCACATGGCCACCAGAGCAGATCTTGAGAAGACAAAATAATTTGGAAGATATGAAATCTTTTATCAAGGGTCTCCTGGTCTGGTTGAGAAGACAGGACTCTGAAGGATCGCCCATTCCCTTATGATTGTTGGTGGGGATTATGTGTGCCAATGGCATGCGAATGAGGGTGCATCGTGATCCAATGTAGAGAGTACTGAATTTGGGGTCAGAGGACCTGGACTCAAATCATGCTGCTGCCGTTCAATACCTGTCATTGTTCCGATAGACTCACCCACATTATCCATCACGGTGTTGGACTTTAAAGCAATGCTATTTAAGCTTTAGGACAGCAGATCCCTCATTCATCAGACTCCAATCCCTTGTATCTCCTCCAACTCCACAGGTTCTGATGGGAAAATCCTTCTTTCTCCTTTCAACCCAGTCCAGTGAACTATCTCCTTCTCTGATTTCCCCTGTCATCATCAACATCATCACCATTGTCACAACTAATACTCATGTAGTGCTTTAAGATTTGTAAAGCATTTTGTAAACATTATCTCACTCCATCCTCACAACAACCCTGGGATGTAGATGCTATTATCATTCCTATTTTTACAGATTAGGAAACTAAGTTGTACGGTGGTTAAGTGATTTTTTTCCAGGGTCACACAGCTATTAAATGTCTTAGACTGGATTTGAACTCAGTTCTCCCTTACTCCAAGACCAGTACTCTATTTTGCCACCGAGCTTTCTAAGTGGCAATGTCACAGCAATTACATCTCCATGGTTCCCAAGGATACTTTCAAAATCAATAGCTACCTTAGGGTCTTTGAAAGCTGCTACTGGACTAACCAACTGGGCTTGCAATAAAAAAAAAACTTGTACAGAGCTACCTTACTCTGCCTCCTTCCTTTAAACTACCTGTATTCCTCACCCACTTCCCCATGCATGCCAAGGAATTGCTTTTTTCCTGAAAGAATTCTCTAATTCATCCTCACCTATGTCCAAATGCAAGCCTGCCTTCCCTACAATCCTCAAAGAGTACCTTCACTCACTTCTATAGTCCCCAAACCTGAAGTAGGTGCTAGCATTATCACAGAAAATGCTTAGTGGAGAAAGGACTAGAAATCTATCAACGGAAGAAGTCAGGCCTATAATATCTCTCCTCCTATTGGAGGCTGTGCAGTGGTATTTTAAGACCCTCAGGGTTCAGGGGCACTGGAAACAGGTTCTGAAGGGGGTGGGACTCTTACACACAGTAGGTACTGGATAAATATCTGTTGCATGGATGGATATATGACCAGTCTCTCAAAGTGGACACCGGTCTTTTCTTAGAAGAGAAGTAAAGATTATTGGCTCACTGAGTGGAATTGGCAATGGAAACATGTAGGTGAGGAAACTTGCCTTAAATGGACTTTTTTGCTCCTCTTCTAGGCTGAGCTATATCATCTCTTCAAATAATGTCTTTGACCTTACTAGCTATTTGACCATAGATGGACTAGTCACTTCATTTCTCTTAGTCTCAATTCCCTCATTTATATATTGGAGGTAATTATATCTCTCATCTATTGATGTTATAAAGAAAACACTTTCTAAACCTTGAAACCCAACATCAACTTTTATTCTTTGTCATTATTCCTTCACTAACGACCTCTTCTCATGCCTTGTGGGATCAACTAGATTGTTCTATTTGCTTCATTGCAGCAGAGAGGTGAGTGACCCTGGGCGTTAGAAGACTAGCATGACGTAAGATCTGGCACAACCCACTGAGCTAGCAAGGCTTTGAAGCTAGGCAGGCCTAGCAATGGATTGTAAATCTGTCATACGAAGGCCATCTTGACTGAGTTTGGAGAGGTGTATCACTAGCTTGATATAGGACAATGAAGTTTTCAAATACAGCAACTATCCAAGAGCATTCATTGAATTGTAGAAAAAGTTTCAATCTTTATTGTTGGAGGAAATATTCACAGTGAGAAAGTTCCAGATCCTTGAATTATTGAATTCAGAACTATTATTATTATCATTATCAACTCCTTAAATAAGTTTCTTGGGTAATGAGACCACATCTTCCATTTCTTCTGGTTCTCTCTCTTTCCCTAGAACACATTACTGAGCTCATCATACAGTGGGAACTCAATGAATGACACAGTTGAGAGAAATATTGGTTGGTGAAAAGAAGGGAGAAGCAAAAGAGGAAAGGATCAGCAATTATTTTGGACCATCCTGGCTGAAGCAACAGTTCAATCACCACTGGGCACTTACATGTCTGCAAGAGCTCTCGTGATCAAAATGATTTTAATGCAAGTCAGACCTTACTGAGAAAATTGAGAGGGAGAAAGAAAAGAAGAAAGGAGAAGTAAGCAGCAGGGCTGAGTTGGTGTAAAGCCAAACATGAGCAGCTTTCCAGAGGATGGCTGCTGTGAACAGCTTTCAAGGTTCTGATTACACAGTATAGTGGACTCTCTACTCAATAACAAACCAGAGCAAAACATTCACAGAAAGTCAAGGTACAGCATTCACAATGTTACAATTTATCACAGAACATCAAAATACAGCATTCACCATGTCACAACTCAACAACTTACCACTAAAATGGCCACATAGTTTTCACCAAAGTGGTCATATAGTTTTGAACAAAGTACATTCATTTAGTAACTGAATCATTCAATCATCCTTAAGGAGGCTTGCTTTCTTAAGGAACACAAAGTACTAAAGTCAAAGTCCTCCATGCATGGGGTGCAATTGGGTTACAACTTCAACAATCACTACTCAGTACCCTCTTAAGGGGTAGTGGAAAGTACAAAAGCCATCCACCCCTAGATCAGAAGTACATTACAATTTCATCAGTCACTACTCAGTGTCCTATTTCATTAATCACTATTCAGTATCCTATTTCATCAGTCACTATTAAAACAATTTCATCAGTCACTACTCAGTACCCATGGAGAGGTCTTTTCATCTTGACTTGGGGCAGATAGGTCCTACCTGAATCCACCAAATTGTCACCTGGGTTCAAAGGCAGACAGCTCCCAGGTCCTTGTCCAGCTCTCTGTGCAGTTCCTGCTTCACATTGGAGCTCACAGTGTCCAGTCCATCTCAAATCCTTCACAATCTCTGTTCCTGGGAAAAGAAAGCTTAATAGAGCAACAGACAGACAAAGTACCAACACCATAGTCATGCTTCCTCTGGCAGCTCCAGCTGGCCCTCAGAAGTCTTCAGCAGCTCTGGCTGGCCTTCTTCGATTCCCAAAATCAAAATCACTTTATCCAGCTCCATTCCCAAAATCAAAATCACTTTATCTATGGAAGTTCCAGTCCAGCAGCAGTAACCCAGCCTTCAGATGCTCACTGAGAGGAATTCTCTTTTCTCTCTCTCTCCCTCTGTGTGTGTGTCTCCCTCTGTCTCTGTCTCTGTCTGTCTCTGTCTCTCTGTCTGTCTCTCTGTCTCTTTCTCTCTCTCTCCCCAGAAGCAGCTGCTTGCCTCCACGATGCTTACCCCAGGAAATTCTGACTGTCCAGCTTGTACTCTTCCTTATATATGGTATTAGCTTCTCTGTGTTTAGCTCCTTCCTGTAACATCAGCAACAAGAGTTCCCTGCTCAGCCCCTTTCTGTTATGTCAGCAACAGGGGATCATACCTTCTGTTTCTTTAACAGAGGCTTAACTTGAAACTAGGTGCTAAGTACCTCTTAGCTTTGCAATACAAAGGGATCTTCAAATTTCATTGGCTGTCCTCCATACTTGGAATTCTTTCCTTCTTCTTTACCTCCTGTCTTCCCTGGATTCCTTCAAGTCCAGGGAAAAAATCGCACCTTCAGCAGAAAGCCTCTCCTGATCCCCTTACTTCTGATGCTTTGCTTCTATTGATTGTCTCCAGTTTATCCAGTATATAGTTTGTTTGTACATAGTTATTTGCATGTTGTCTCCCACATTAGCCTGGGAACTCATTGAGAGCAAAGATTATCTTTTGCCTTTCTCTATATACCCAGTGCTTAGCACAGTGCCTAGCACCTAGTAGGTGCCTAATAAATGTTTATTGACTGACTGTGAGTAGATTGTGATGCTCTATTATTTCTTCTTTTGCCTTTTACTTAGTAAAGACACTATTCCTTGCTTTTGTTTCCAGAAGCAATGTTATGGTTATCCCTTCTTTTGCCTTATCATTAAATAAATGCTTTATGTTTATGAGTTAATGACATCATGATAACTGGATCCATGTAAAATGGAAGCACACCAGTGGGGGTTGAAGATCTGCAGTAGTGAGTAGTGGGAGAACATCCGTCCATACACCAGAATTACTACCAGAACACTGAGAGTCGTGAGATGTGGTGGCATGGGTCTGGACCTTCTCTGGGAAACCCAGACCTGCCAGAATGAATGCACGTTGGGTGAGTGAGCCAGTTCAAAGAGTGAGCCCCAGGTTAGACCTATAAGAATTTGAATGATAGGTGCTGAGGTCCTTTCCAACTCTTGAATTCTGTGATATTCAACTGAATTTACATGGTCAGGGCACTGTGACACTGCAGGCAATTCTCAAATGCAGACATTACTCCTGCCCATCTGTTCCTCTGTTGAGTCTTGGCAGCTGGATTGGCATTGAGATCCAGACAGTTGTACAATATCTATTTGTGTAAAATTGTTGCCTTTCCTGGGCTCTTAGGCAGATGTCAGCCACAATCATTTGGTTTGGGGAATTTTTCATGAGAGCAACAGACCAACCAGCATTTTCAAGGTCATGGTTGCCTATTTCTCCTTCCAGTCACTGGATGGATGTCTTCCAAATCCTTTCATCCACAAAGTAATCTTTAGAAAAATGGTTTGGGGCTATTAATCAAATAATGAGATTGACTGGAGAAAGCAAACCTGACTCCTTTTGGTCTATTTGGTTGGGAAGGAAGAGAGACCAATTAAAAAGGTAAATTAAAAGGGAGTAGAATATATTGGGCAATGTTTGTAACTTGACCTTCTAAACTTGCAATCTGTTAAAGTTCATTGTTACCATTTCCCTTAATTTATCTAAAGAAGGTGCAATAACAATGCTTTGTTGCTATTACCATTGGTTTAGAAGATGAGTTATTCCTCATCAAGGAAAGGAGACCTGGAGAAATCTAGGCTTCTTAGAAGACTCATGGAGGGACCAGTGGTATCTATTAAGAAAGAGGTCTATGTCCCCAGTAGATGTGGGATTGTGGGTTTATTATCATAAAGGAAATCTCACAGATGTGTATTCACACATGAGTGCTGATCCCCTTTCTTAGTATTTCCTTTCAGAAGTGGGAGTGAGGGCTATAGAGTGAATAGCATTGGGAATATAGCCCCTAACCTTTTGATATAGTTTTTGGTTGTACAACCAAATACACATGCCTAAATTTAATAGTTATATCATTGACTTTTTAGAGACATCAGTGGGACTTGAAGATTGCTGGATTTGAGGTTACCTTTGGAAATAACCCTGGAACCTTCTAATAGCAGAATATCTGCAGGCTGCCAAGGTCTTTGAGACATAATTCACTTTGTTGGAGATCACAATGAGATTTGGAAGGGTTGAGACCTTTGGTCAAGTCTAATATTGGAGATCCATGGCTAGAGTGCCATAGGAGATGAAAGTACTGTGCCCACTCCCTATTCTGTAGCCAGGCATGCAGTTGGACCAAGTTCAGTCCTGGGGGAGCCTGCCTCTAATGAGAGAGGCTATGTTCCCTTTTCCCACATTCTTTGGCTCATTAATTTTACTTGTCACTCATCTATAAGGCTTCCACAAAAAGGAGGACCAGAAAAATATGTTCCATGGACAATATGCGTATAGCACATGATTTATTCCCACATACAAAAAGAATGCTAAACAGAGGACACTCACAAGTGCAAATTTGACAAAAACAAACTTAAAAGAGAATTTAATAACATAATGACCATGGCAATTTTCTGAGAGACATACTCCAACCTCATTAGAACATAGAGCCTTTTGCAGGACTTGGCATTTTTACATTTCATCTCAGCTCTACACTATCCAAATCATCCTAGTATTTGTCTACCAGTAAGGAAATTAGGTTCTGGCTAATCTTTCTGTCAGTGGCTGTCCTTTCCAAAGCATTAGCATTTATCAAATAGATGTTCAAACCATTTAGATTTAGCTATAAAATACTACAACAAGACCCAAAGCACCAAAATAATGGAATAAAAAAATTTATTTTCATTTTTATTGCAACATCATCTTTAGCCTTTCCTTAGAACTTATATATCATTTTGGGTACATAAAGAATTGTCTAAAGTTATTACACCCCTGTTCATTACTAGTCCTAACATTCAGTTCATAGCAGATGTTGTGAAGGTTTCCAAGGAACTAGAAATGAATCCATAAAGTAGGCATAATTTCTGAGAGAAACTGAAGGAGCTATTGTCGATCAGCTTTCTTGAAACACAGAATTTAGAGTAAAAAGGGCTCTCAGTGACTGTCTAGTCCAATCCATACCTGAAAAGAATCCTCACTATAACACATGTGACAAGTGGTTAACCAAGTCCTGTTTAAAGACCATCAGTGAGGGGAAATCCACAAATTTCCAAGGCAGCTCATTTCACTTTGGGATAGCTCTGATTGTTAGGAAGCACCTTCTACCCATTGCTCCCGATTCTGTCTACAAAGACAAAATGGAACCAGGTTGATTTGTCTTCCACATAACAGCCTTCTCTATACTTGAATATCATGGTGAGAATGCTGTTACTGAGGACTTGAAGAGTTTAATGAATTGTTTGCATGATTCCAAATTATTTTTCCATAATTCTTGGGTAATTTACAACTCTGTCAACAGTGTATCAGCATATCTGTCTTCCAGCTGCCCCTCCAATATTGACAATTTTCATCCTTTATTATCTTTCTCAAATTGCTGAATATTAAGTGAAACCTCTGAGATAGTTAAATGTGCATTTCTATCAAGATTGTAGATTTGGAGTATTTTTCATACTGTTCTTGATACTTTTTATTTCTTCTTTGCAAAATAATTTGTTCATATTCTTTGACAGGAAGAAAAATTCCTCAAGTAACCACTCAGGAGACCAAACATGGTATATATTTATTCGTAGATCTGACCACTTTATGTCTAGGTTGTATCTCATGTGTGTGATATTATCCCACTCCCTATCCCCACCCCAAATAGCATGTCCACTCCAAAGGGGCAGAAGATAGGTGCTCCTATATGTTCCATAAGTAGTCAACAATATAGAGGGGAGCACCAGGAAATATAGAATTCTCCCTAGGAAAAGAATGGGTGTTATTCTCCTCCAAATTATCCAAAGACATAAGATGACACAAAGACAAGATGACATAAACTTAAGTTAAAAAGAATTTTCTTAGTTACTAAGAAGAACTTACTGATATTTAATTTTTGGTCAAGTGGAAGGAGTGAAGCTTTGTAGAGATAATTGTAAAGTTCTGCACTTGGATTTAAAATATCAGCTGTACAAGTACCAGCTAGGGAAGGTCCTGGGGATTCACTGAACTAATCATCAGTTTGACATGGCTGCCGAAAAAATATTAAAATTGTGGGGTCACCTTAAAATGCACACAATGTGTGAATATATAATTATGCAATGATACATTTAATAATAGTAATGGGGGCGGCTAGGTGGTGCAGTGAGTAAGAGTGCCGGCCTCGGAGTTGGGATGACCCGAGATCGAATCCGGCCTCAGAAAATGAGCACCCACACATAAATAATGACTAGCCGTGTAACCTTGAGCAAGTTACTTAACCCCAATTGCTTTTAAAAAAATAATAATAATAGTAATGTATGCAAATGTATATTGAGGGAGATGATCACCACATTGTACTTAGTCTTGTTCTAACTACATCTGGAGTATTATGTTTAGTTCCAAATGACACATTTTACGGAAGAATCTTGATATTAGGGATGGTGGTCTATGAGGATGATTGAGGAGATTGATTAACAACTGGATAAGAAAACTGGTTGAATTTAGAATGTTTATCCTTGAAAGTCTATCATACAGAAGAGGATTAGACTTACCCTAATTGGCTTCAAAGTGTAAAATTAGGACAAATCTGTAGAATTTACAGAGACTTAGTATAAAATAGGATTTCCTAGTGTTTAGACTCTTCAGGAAGGGAATGAGTTGCCACAGGGACTAGTGAGTTTCCCACTACTGGATCTCTTCAAGCTAAGGTTGAATGGAGTTGTTGTTTGACTATGTGACCTCTGAGATAGTTTATAATAGTGTAGTATAATAGAAAGAATCCTGTCTTTGGTGCCAGAGGATCTAGTTTCCAAACCAGTTTCAATTACTAAGTGTGTGGCCACTTCTTCATCTATAAAACAAGATTGGATTGGATAAACTCTAAAGTCAATTCCTTCTCTAAACTCTAAGACCCTTCCACAATAGATCCTTGGACCCTAATTTTCAGTTATGCTGATAGTAAATTGCGGGTGGCAAATCACTTAACCAGTCTGAGTGTGAGTTTCTTCATCTGTGAAATCAGGACAGAATTGCTTATTTTACAAATATTACATAATTATTCAAACAGGGCTATAAATATGTATGTATGTATACATGTATATGTATGTGTATATATATGTACACACACAGAGAGTAACATGTGCCAATAAAGTGCTATATAAAACAATGATGGTAGTGGAATGAATACTGGATTTAGATTCAGGAGACCTAGATTCACATCCTAGCTCTAATATTATTTGGCATCATTTCCTTACCTGGACAGTGGGGATAATAATACTTAAACTCAGAGGATTGTTTCAGGAAATCACTTTTAAACCATAAAGTGTTGTAGAAATGTGTGTTTTTGTTACCTACGTGTGACAGATTCCATGGCATAATGGATAAAGGGTCAGTTTTGGAGTTGGAAAGATCTGAGTTCAAGTCTTGCCCCTGACCCATACTGACTGTGTGATGATGGGCAAATCATTTACTTTCTCAGTGTCTCTAGGGAACTCTTTGAGGTCATAATTTTCAGCCCTGGGTCTAATCTGCGGTGGCATAGGGAGTTTCCTCTTTGGGAGTTAATTATATTAATAAATCACAAGTCTGTATCAAAAGAAAGAAATGAATTGTTTTGTTATTAAAATGCTTCATGAGACCAATGTGGCTTTTGCTGAGAGGTTTGTTCATGGGAGGGCAGCTAAAGGTGGCACAGTGGATAAACCATTCCCATAACTTTGCCAAGAAAACTCCAAATGGGGTCATGAAGAGTCAAATGTAACTGAAATGATTGAACAACAAAATTGTTCTTAAGAAGTCCCAGGAAAGAAACCAGACCGGGTAAAAGAGACAAAGACAATCAAAAACCCATAGAAACAGAAAGTAAAGCAGAAACAGACATAAATCATTAGAGTCCAAATAATAGGATTTAGAGATAGAAGAGAACTTTGAGGTCATTTAGGCCATCCCCCAAATTTCATAGATGAGGCAACTGAGGTTACAGAGATGAAGTGATTTGCCCAAGATGAGAAGCAACAAGGTCAGGGTTTGAAACCATCATTGCTTCCACTTTGCCCCATTCTTTATTTCATTTAAAGCCATTTCCTCTTAAGACTAAAGACGTGTGATTTATCTTTATTGGACTGTTGGAATTTGTTTTCTTTTGATATATGACTCAAGGAAGACTGAAGTAAAGACTCCCTCTCCACCAGCAGGTGGAATAAAGTCTAATACCACATCATATGAAAAGCCCATATTCACCACCACAGGACTAGTGTGTGCTCCAGTTTGCAAATGTTTTGCATTTAACAGAGTATTTGCAAATTACCAGGTCATCTAATGTAAAGAACAACAGACTGGAAAGGCCATTCAAACAAGAGACCTGGGTTTTAGCTAAGCCAATAACAAGCCATATGACTTGGACTGAACAAATAACTTTTATGTTTCTCAAGTTATTCTCCTGCCACTATCTTGCCCTAATGTAAGCACTTAGAAGCATCCTTCTCAAATTCTCTGCTCGAGTCAGTTATCTATATGGAGTGTCTAAAATATACCCTATGCACCTCTAAATCAACTTGTTCCTTTCCTTGCACCTAAAATGCCCTAAATTCTATACTCAGTTGATCTGGATCTTCCAAGACCAAGCTCAAGTCTCACTTTCTCAGTGATTTCTTAGACTACTCCACCCCCTAAAGATTTCTCCCTCCTCTGAACTCCCATTACATGTAGGATCAGTATTTTCCTTTGGGCACTTTTCCTATCTGATGATGAATCCATCATCAACCAGGGATGAAGCAGATTTTCCAAATACAGAAGCAAAGCGAAAGGAAGAAAATGGGCAGATTACACTTGTGGAGATGGCCCTGTCACTGTGCTCCTTGCTCAGTGGTTGAGTTATCTTTGGGCATATCAAACAAATCCATGTGCCTTAGTTTCATTGTGTTTTCCATTCTCTTCCTGTGGTACATCAAGCTTTTTATCCTCCGCTCAGAAAAGCCACTGAATGATAGAGAGATAAATGGAAAAAAGACTAGCGTATTCCTGATATCAACAGAAAATGATTATGATTATTATTATGAAAAGGGTCCACAGACTCAGGATAGACTGATTATCTTGGTGAAATGGGAGAAAGAGTATATCTGGACTCAGTCATTTGCCTGTTGTAAATATGTCACATTACCACTCATCACAGCTATTCTCTCATAAATAGGAGCATCTTCCCTAGGTCATAGGAAAAGAAGGTTTGGATCATGTATCCCATTGAGGTTAGGTGGTATAACATGGTGCTGGAGTTGGAACCAGGAAGACGAGTTCAAATCTTGACTCAAATTCTTAATAGTTGTGTGACCTTGGGCAAGTCACTCAACCTCTCTCAGTCTTAGTTATCTCATATGTAAAATGAGAATGTTGGGCTCAATGACCTCTAAGTCCCTTCTAGCTCTACCTCAGTGATCCCATATGATTTATGAAATTGAGTAAGAGATGGTCTTGTCTTTAGTCAAGAATTCAGTCAGCATTTTAGGCAGTGACTACAGAGCAGCATGAGTCTATAGTAGCCAAATAATGGAGCTGGGTTGTAGAAGTCATTGAAACCATAATGAGGGAAGCTAGGGATACAGTGGATAGAGTTCCAATTCTGGAGTCAGGAAGACTCATCTTCTTGAGTTCAAACCTGGCCTGAGACACTTATTACCCTGGGCAAGTCACTTATCCCTATTTGCTTCAGTTTGCTCATCTGTAAAAATGAACTGGAGAAAGAAATGGTGAAAAACTCCAGTATTTTGGTTAAGAAAACCCCAAATGGGGTCACAAAGAGTCTGACACGACTGAAAAGTACTAAATAACAACAACATAACCATAATAAGGGGATTACTTACAATGACTGCTATGTAGTGCTGTGTATAGGAAAATGTCTCCCCTCACACTGCTATGATTTCCAAGTGCAAAGCCCACTAACATCTCCTTGCACTCTCACGATATCCCCATGACCTATGGTGAATGCAACTGGAAAATATAACTCCCAATTTTATGGATGGGGAGATTGAAGCTTGGAGAAGGGAAATGATTTACCCACCATCAACCTAGATGAAGTTCACTGCTTTCTACAAACCAGTAGGTGTGTGCCTAACCTTTTTATGGCATACTGCATCTCCTGGTTTCTTAGGGTATAAATCATGGGATTAAGCATGGGAGTGATGACTGTATAGCTGATGGAGACAGCCTTGTCCATAGGGAAGGACGTGAAAGGCCGAGCATAGATATAGATACACGGTACAAAGATCAAAGACACCACAATGATGTGGGTAGTACAAGTAGAAGAGGCTTTACGCCTTGCCTCCCCTGAGTGAAATCTCAGCATCACCAAGATGACTGTATAGGAAGCCAGGAGGATGAGGAACCAAATAAGAACCAACATCCCACTATTGGTAATCATGAGGAGCTCCAGTGAAGAGGTATTTGTACAGGCAAGTCTCAAAACTTGGGGGACATCACAATAAAAGTTATCCAGGAGGTTGGAGCCACAGAAAGGCAAGGGGAGAAGGAGAACAAGCTGGACAATGGAGTGGACAAAGCCTCCTACCCAGGCAGCTACAACCAGCCCAAAACACATCTGAGGGTTCATGATGGTGACATAATGGAGGGGCCGGGAGATGGCAATATAGCGGTCAAATGCCATCACTGAAAGGAAGAAGACTGTAGCGCCCCCTAGGAAATGGAAGAAGAAGATCTGAGTCATGCAGCCCTGGTAGGAAATGGTTTTGGCCTCAGACAGGAAGTCAGCCAGCATCTTGGGAGTAGTAACAGATGAAAAACAGAAGTCTATAACAGCCAGGTTACGGAGTAGGAAATACATGGGAGTGTGGAGCCGAGTGTCAGAGGTCACTATAGTTATAATGAGAAGGTTGCCTATAGCAGTTGTTATGTAGACAATCAGGAACACAAGGAATAGAAAACCCTGTAGCTCCTGAGCTTGTGAGAGTCCCAAGAGGATAAACTCAGTCACGCTAGTGAGATTCTCTGCTTCCATAGCATCTTTCTAACACACCTAGAGAAAAAGCACACCATTAAACACACACACACACACACACACACACACACACACACACACACACCTTCTCCTGAGGGTCAGAATTTATTGGATCAGTAAAAACACTGACTTATCATTATTTATGGATAAAGTTCCTATTTTGGAATCTCAAGCATTAGGGGGGAGGAGAAGGATAAAAAAATGTAAGAAGAGTTGGTTCTCTAGGGATTTCTAAGATCATGGGCTTTAGGTGCAATGCCTAAGAAAATGTTAGCAAGTAGGTCCAAGAAACAGAAATTTCTACATAAAAAAATAAAAAGCGGTGAGTGCATGCACAGTGGAAGTATGATCTGAGTCCAGGGTGGTCATTTCAATTGAAATAGTATTGATTAAGCCTTTGTAGTATGCAAGACATTCCACTAATCGTTGGTGATAGAAAGACAGAAATAAAATATTCCCTGCCTTCAAGCAGTTTACTTGAGATGAGGGATAGGAAAAGTACACAGATAAATATGATAAGACAGGGAGTAGAGGGGATAAAGGACAAATCCAAAAAAGTGCTCTGTGAATATTTGAAGAGAGAACTCTAGGGGATTCAAAGAAAACTACACAGAAGTAGTGTTACCTGAGCTGAGCCTTAATGGAAGATAAGGAATCTTATAGCTTTGGGTAGGGGGTGAGGGAGCATCAAAGGAATAATACATTTCAGGGATAGGATGTGAAAAGCTTATGTGAAAGTTTTGAGACAGCCCAGGAGACATCAGGTTCAGTTCAAGCAACAGTTACCAAGCCAATTTGCTTGAAATATAAAGCATATATGAAGATAAATAATGTGAAATTAGGCTAAAAAGGTAGACTGATGTCAAATTGTACCTTAAATGTCAGGCTATGGGGTTTACATTTTACCCTGAAGGCAATTGGAGGCCCCTGAAAGATTCCGAGCAACAGAGTGAAGTAGTCAAACCTGGGCTTTTAGGTAGATTATTTTCATAGCTGTTGTGAAAGATGCATTAAAGAAAAGGAAGATCTAGCAGATGGTTAACTGGGCTCCTATTTCACTGGACCCCCATTTTATTCCAATTAGTATTAATCAATCTGATCTGATTCCATAGGGGTAGTGATGATCAGTTCTGCACATTTGGCCTCAGAACTGTGAGCTGCAGATGGTAAATTCACTTGCTTAATCACAGGAAGCTAACTAGAGGCCCTCCATCCTTGTTTTACCTTGTTCTGGTGACTAAGTCCAGCATGGTGGAGGTGACGAAATTACATGGAAAGGCCCTCCAGCTATTTTGCTGCCCCTCTATCCCTTGTTATCCCTCTATTGACCAACATGGGGAGATGACCGTGAACACTTGGCACTGAGTGACCCTGGTTGCCAGCTTGCAGCTTGCCTTTCTGCTGGCCCCTTGGCCCATGTAGATGTTCTGACATCTCTTTATCACCCCAGCCCATGGGTGTGCTCATCAGCTTAGTAAGACCGCATGAAAGATAAAGATAGATCTGGTAAGTCTGCTCACTAGCCCTTTGTCAACCAACAGGATTCTGTATTTTGTGTAGAAACTCCTAGAGAGTCAAGGACAAGGTCTATCCACCAATAAGACTGCATTTTTTATCTTCTCTACCTGTATTGTCTGAGTATCGAGCACTATAAAACTAAGGCCCTGGAGGAAGTGGGCATGTCATACCATGAGGAAGAACTGAGATCCATTTCATTAGAGGATGTGATAGACCCTTTAATAAAGTGCTATTGTCTCAAAGCTGTGCCTCAGTGGTTTTTCTTGCAAACCAGCCAATTTTAGAATTCCCACAGAGACAGGAGGCAGGGAGATCAATTAGGAAGTAATTTTGGTAGTCCAGGTGAACAATGATGAGAACCCTAGCCAAGGTGATGGTGGTGTGAGTGAAGAGAAGTAGATAGATTTGGAAGAAATTATGGAGATAGAAGCTGGGGAAGAATCAGGGAAAGTTTTCTAGAGTGTCCTTCTTTGAGTTGCTCTATGGAGGAAGTTATGTGCTTACATGCACACTCTGAGGTTGGGTCCCAGATAGGGAGAAACACAAAGCAGGATAAGGTAGCATGAGAGCCACAGATATCTCTGGGATGCTAACTAAACCTCCGACTTATCTCTCACTTAACTCTCAGAAAACATATGACAATGGAGATATTCCAGAAAACAAATAAGAATAGTGTATTGTGAGCTGATACCATGATACCATGAAAAAGTGAGGTGAGGGAAGATAGAATTAATCTGAAGGGGTGATAAGAACACTGACAAGAGAAATAACAGAATTAATGGGCAAGTAATATCATATCAGGTTAATGGCATCAGGGAGAGGAAGAAACAGAAGGCAATACAGAAAATGTGGATGAAGAGAAACAGAAAAGAGGGAGAGGCTGCACCACAGAGAAAGGGGGGAAAGGGGGCAGAAGATGAAGAATGTGAGGGAATGAGGTTGACAGAAAGAGACAGAGGACTGATCTGAGCTGGTGTGAATTATATGTGACATCTATGAATTGTGTGCTCCTTTTTAGGAAGGACAGTCTGCTCTGTGTGGCCTGTGTGTTTGCATATCATCTGCCCCACATTCTCCCTCCATTTCAGAAATATGGTTCTGTGATTGTTCACTGAAAGCTTTGGTTCCTACATGCAACAGAAATTAGGCACGTTGCTTCTCATCCTTGTCTTCCAACCTCCATCCTCACTCCCACCAAAGGCACTTTATCCCTTATTGCCCCCACCTCTGACATCTTGCAGTGGTGTGCTGGAGCCAGCTCATATTGGCTCAAGAGAGCCAATTGTTAAACTTTCATTGTGAGTATTTACACTTTGGAAATGAAATGTAGCAAATGTTTCCCAAAAAATAGAGTTTGGTTTTTATTGGTTTATTGTTTTGATGTTGTTTAAATATAAGAAAGTTATAGGAGAAAAATAATAATCCAAATCATATTTAAAAGCATACCTTTTTGGAGATCCAAGTGTTAAATATTTACTAGCACATGCCTACCTCTATGCTTCTTATAGGTCCTGCCCTGAACCCCTAATTACAACCTGAAAAAAAGAACGTTATGCTATAATTCTATGGGCCTCTCACTTACCTGTAATCCAGAATGAAAGATGGGATTTAGGGCTTGACATCCTACAGTTTCTAAATCCCCCTGATGTTTACTCCAAAGTAACACATATATAGGCTGGGCATTACATCTGGGAAGATACCCACAAGGGAATAGGATTGGGTTAAATCCAAAAAGGAGAACTAAGGGTGGTGTTTTCAGGGGCAGAGGAGCAGTGGGATTTATTAAAAGAATAAAAAAAAAAGAATTATTGCATCACACAGTTTTTCAGTGGCCTTCTATAGAATGAAACCACCAAAGACATTACAAATTATAGGGCTACTGGTGTATAGAAAAAGAAGTATCAGGCAGTGTGACAGTCCCTTCAAATGAGATGAACCTCCAGGGAGCTTAAGAAGGACCAGTCCAATGGTTCCTAAATGTTTAACTGTCCACTCAGCACCATGGACAGGACCAGATCTTTTACTTGTCCCCTTAGACAGCTACATGAAATATGAAACCCCAGTCAAATAACTAGAGTTTGAAGTTGATGTGGGGGTGGGGGTGAGAGGTGTGAATGTGCACATCATATCAAATAATTGAATTGGTTGCTTTCTTACATTGACATGACTATCTGACCAATGATAAAACTGTTTTGCTGCTGCTCTGGCACTTGGCAGACTCAACCTCTTTATCAAGTGAGAAGGAAAAAGGTCATGAGATGCTAGAACAAACAAGGGACATTTATAGTCTACTACTAATATTCTTAGTAATAGGAAGAGTCAATACTACATGAAGGCAGAGTTTTCAATTGTTTACATAAGATACATGGAGGTCATAAGATGAAAGGGTCACAGAATCAGATTTAGAGCTGGCAGAGACTTTCTGACCAGATAGTCCAACTTCCTCATTTAATAGTTGAATAAAATGAGGCCTACAAAGGTGAAGGGACTTGCCCAAGGTCCTCTCTCCCAAAGTCCTCTTTTCCTTTGTGCTTCCAGAGTACCTGAAAAAAATTCACCATTCACAGGGAGACAAAGCCATAGAGTGAAAAGAGTGCTAGAAAATGTGTTTTGAGTCAGCTAGTTTTTCTGGAGCATAAAGTATATTGTTGATAGTGATGTTAAATAAGATTGGAAAGGCCCTGGCCAGGCTGGAAAGGGTGGCACTGCATTGGGAAAGTCTTTGACTTCCAGGAAAAGAAGCTTGAACTGTATTGTGATTTAAATGAAACTATTTGACTATGCCTTTAAACCCAAAGCACTATTTCAATGATTAGCCAAGAATAGGTCCCCAGTCCAAGCCACACTTGCTCATTGTTTGGGTTTTGATGGCTCAGAGTGAGAGTAAATAGCAATTTTTTTCTATTTAGGCCAGAAACGCTGAAGGTTTTCTCCTTCCAGATTGATTCTTTCATGAAGACAAATCAGATCATCTTTTGCCTTAATTCTTGCCTAGTTTTCCATTACTTAATGGGAATTCCCTCAGACAAATTGAGACCTGGAAAAGGCCTTAGCTTAAAAAGACCAACATCAGATCACCTCCAAAGTATGTAAAAGGGGACTCTGAACAACTTCTGGAGCCCCAGCACCCACAGAACGACACAGAGAAGCTAACCTCCCACTAAGGACAGCCCAGCAGCCCTGCAGGAAGGACCAGCACAGCACTCTGGGAGCCAGCAGCGCAGCACGCAGCTCATGGAGAGCGGAGCCCAGGTCCGCGTGAGCAGTTTTAGCCCCAGCGCGGCCGGACCAGAAGCCAGCTGGAGGGACCCCAGAACACCAGCAGCTGTGGCAATTCTAGAATTATCAACATAGACATGCCTAGGACAAAGTGAGAGGTAAGTGCCCTATGGACTTTGGGACCAGTATTTGGGGAACGCGTCGGCTTCCTCCCCTGGGGGCTAGAAGCCACTGAGGAGACATGCCATTTTGTAGTTTTCAGAGGCAGCTCCAGCTCCTGGCCTGCGAACTGTCGGGAGATCCAGCGATCAGTCTTGGGGGGTAATTACTCTTGCTTTAACCTCCCTGGATCTGGATTGTGATCTGGGGTGGAGGTCATGGGTGGGTTTCCAGCTTGCCAGAAATGGAAGTTGTCCCCCACACATTCGGGACGAAAATTCTTCTGTCTGGCGGCAGAGCCATAGTGTGGCAACAAGCCCAAAAGTCAAGTAATTAAGTGGCAACATGCCAAGGCAAAGGAAACAAATTAAACAGAAAAATGCAACCTTAGACTCCTACTTTGGGGCAAAGAAGATAGAAGCATGGAACAGTCAGAGGACTGTGAGGTCAGAAATCCTGCTCCAAAAACCCCAAAGGAAAATATGAGCAGGTTACAGGCCATAGAGGACCTTAAGAAGGACTTTAAAAATCAAATAAGAGAAGTGGAGGAAAAATTGGAAAGAGAAATGAGAAGGATGCAGGAAAAGTATGAAATGAGGCCCAACAGCCTGACTGAGGAAAACAACACCTTAAAAAATAGACTAACTCAAATGGCAAAGGAGGCCCAAAAGGGCAATGAGGAGAAGAATGCCTTAAAAAGTCGAATTTGCCAGATGGAAAAAGAATCTCAAAAGTTCACTGAGGAGATTCATTCCTTCAGAGTTAGACTGGAGCAAATGGAAGCTAATGACTTTATGAGAAATCAAGATGCTGTTAAGCAGATCCAAACAAATGAAAGATTAGAAGGCAATGTGAAATATCTCATGGGAAAAACCACTGACCTGGAAAATAGATCCAGGAGAGACAATTTAAAAATTATTGGACTACCTGAAAGCCATGATCAAAGAAAGAACCTAGAAATCACCTTCAAGAAATTCTCAAGGAAAACTGCCCTGATGTTTTAGATCCAGAGGGCAAAATAGAGGTTGAAAGAATCCACAGATCACCTCCTGAAAAAGATCCCAAAAAGAAAAATCCCAGGAATATTATAGCCAGGTTCCAGAATCCCCAGATCAAGAAGAAAATACTACAAGCAGCCAGGAAGAAGCAATTTCAATATTGTGGAAACACAATCAGATTAGCCCAGGACCTGGCAGCTTCTACACTGAGGGATCGAAGGGCATGGAATATGATATTCCAGAGGGCAAAAGAGCTGGGACTGAACCAAGGGTCACCTACCCAGCAAAACTGAGTATTTTGTTTCAGGGGAAAATATGGTCATTCAGTGGAATAGAGGACTTTCAAGCATTCTTGAGGAAAAAACCAGAGTTGAATAGAAAATTTGACATCCAGACACAAGAAGCAAGAGATGCCTGAGAAGGTAATCAGGGAAAAGAAATCAAAAGGAACTTATCAAAGTTGAACTATTTACATTCCTATATGGAAAAGCAATAACTGTGACTGATGATATCTTTCTCAGTATGAAAATAATGGAAGAAGGGTGTGTGGTCATATGAATACCTATGTGAATGTGTGTGTATATGTTTACAGTTATATATGGATAGAGGGCATAGGTTGAATTTGTTGGGAAGGGAGGATACTCAAGGGGTGAAATTATGAGGTGAAAGAGGAAAGTGGCAAGAGGAGATGGGGAGAGACAGGGTAGGGTAAACTATCTCATGTGGAAGAAGCAAGGGGAAGTGGCTGCAAGGGAGGGGAAGAATAGGAAGGCAAAAAGGCAAAACCACATTCTCATTGAATTTGGTTCAGGGAGAGAATGACATACATACTAAATGGGATATCTCAACCTGCAGCAGAATAGGGGGAAGGGGGATGAGAGGAGGGATGATGGATGGGAGGGCATCCTTGGGGGGAGGGGAGGTTGGAAGTACCCACTATAGAAGAGGGACAGGATCAAGTAGGGAATGGACCAGGTGGGGGGTGGGATGAGTGGGAGGGAATTATAAGCAGCCTTGTACAATATATCTACTATGATAATGTTTTGCATAGCTAGACATGTACAACATATACTGAATTACTTATCTCCCCAGAGGGAATGGGTGACAAGGGAGGAAGGAAATGGATCTGAAATTCGAGGTCTTAACATTAAATGTTTCAAATATATATAAATACTATTATTAATACTCTTTTGCTTGTAATTGGGAGATAAGATGTGCAGGCATTGGAACACAGAGATTCACCTTCCTCTAATGGAAAAGTCGAAGGGGGTATGGGAGAAGATATGGGAGGGAGCAGATTGGAGGAAGCAATATCTTGTGGGACTGCTATTCTGGGAGAGTGGGTAGGGGAAAAACAGGGGGGAAAATAATTGTAACTCAAAATCTGGCAGAAATGAATAATGTAAAACAGAAGTTAATAAAGCATTTGTTTAAAAAAAAAAAGACCAACATCTCCCAATTTATCCGGGTTCATCATCAGTCACCTTGACCTGTCCTCTCTGGAAGAGAGAGTGAGGCTGATGACTTTGCACAACTCTACCTCACATAAATTCAATTCACTTGCAAGTCAAGACAAGTAAAGGACAAACAACAATTTGTGAACAGCCATTGAAAATTTTCCAGATAATAATAAAATGACCTGATCTTAGCAGGAGGACAATTACTCTAGTAGAGGTATAAAGCATGGATTAGGAAGAAAAGAATGGACGTAAAAACCTTTAGGAGACTACTTCACTCAGTTAATAATAAGGTTCAAATTAGGTGGAGTCAAAAGTAATGGGAGGGAGGGACAAATGCAAGATATGTTGTGGAAGGAGAATAAACAAAATTTGGTGACTGTTCAACTATGAAAGGGAAAGGAGAAAGAAGAATCTATGTTATAGAAATTTTTCATGAAGAGAAAAAAATATATGACTCGATGAAATTCTTTCTACAGTACAAATATGGTCCCCGTTCTCAAACCAGGGAAAGGTAAAGGAAAATAAGAAACTATTTATGTTCATTAGCATGATTAACTAAAATTTAAAATAAAACTGGTAAGTAGAATAGAGAAATATATAAAATTATCATTATGTGCAAAGATATTCTATGTTAGGGAAGCAATTAACACATTAAATCATAAGAACAATAAAAAATCATTTAATTAAATGTAAATAGTTACAAAACAAATTTAATTTGTTGTACCTAGGTTTAGTGGTAAATTTATAATAAACCATTTCAAATCTAATAATGTCAAGAGATGCATATAAATCTTTGACAAAATATGAATTCCCCTCTACATTAAAAATACTAAAAGACCTGGGAATAAAAGATTTTTCCTTAACACAATAAAATAAATTCCCCTGAATCCTAGGATGAAAATTACACATGATAAATATTAGTATCTTTCATGTTAAGAAGGGCAGGGAAGGGGGTGGAGCCAAGATGGCGGAAAGGAAGCAGTAACTTCGCTAAGCTCCTCCGTCACTAAACCTTAAAAAGTGAATCTGAACGGATTCTGGAGTGACAAAATCTACTTGGAGATTTTGTCAGAATCCAGCCCAGGAAAGTGCCCCGTGCATCCAGACAGGGCGAGCGCAGAGCACGCGGGGTCTGCACAGCTCAGACCTAAGAGCAGACAAGCAGACTACACCAGAGAGAAGAAGCCCCAGCCTGCAGACTTACCAAGGACGAATCGCAGTCATCTCACCGTCATCTCACGAGGGGACAGGAGGAATCATTGGAGCCAGATTATACACTTCTGTCTTGCACACAGAACTTCCCAGTTTGTTCTCAATCTATTTCATAGACCCTATGTCAAAACCTAAATCAATAAATTCTCAATCCCCCAAACAAAAAGAAGAAGAAGAAGAAGAAGAAGAAGAAGAAGAAGAAGAAGAAGAAGAAGAAGAAGAAGAAGAAGAAGAAGAAGAGGAAGAGCAGGGAAACAAAGGTGACCATTCTCATCATTGTCACTTGACAGAGTTGTGCTATTGTGAGCTATAATAATAATCTAAGAAGTGATTGCTGACCAAAGGCTGCTAACTGACTTCTCTCTGCACATGAATGGTATGGTGGTTTCTTTAGAAACCAAAGAGAATCAGCAAGAGATATTCAAGATATAAATGGTTTCAGAAAAGTAACCAGTTATAAAACAAGCCCAGATCAAATTATCAGCATTTCTATATATTGTTAACCAAAATAAGGAATGGTAGGTAGAAAAATGTTATTTAAAATAATCACAAAATGCAAGACAAACATACTATTTGAATAAATGCAACAAAAATTATAGAAATTAAGGAAGAAATAAATAATTGGAAATACTGAATGTAGATGGTTACATTGTACTGGTATAGTATAAATAATAATAATACTTAATTTAATTTCAAGACATTGCTGTACAAATCAAAACACTAATAAGGTACTTGAAAGAGTTTTATAAATGTCCATACTTTTGACCCAGTGGTGCCACCACCAAATTTATTTATTTAGAACATTATTGTCAGGGAATAAAAAATTAACAGTACAAACATATTTCTTTTAGCACTATTTTAATAGAAGGGGAAGCCTGGAACAAAAGACATAACCAATAAATGTGGGAATGGACAAAAAAAATTATAGTATATTATTGCCCACTAAGGACTCGTGATTATGATGAATCCAAAGAAATATAAGAAGTCATAAAATAATGCAGAATGAAGACAACAGAAACAAAAGAATGATAAACAACTGACTAAACTCTGCAAATGAAACTATAAATAACAATAAAGATCAGGATAAATTCACAGGACAACTTCATCAATACATTATTACATTTAATACATAAATCCTTTATTTCTTTCAACAACATGTAAATTACAGGAGTGTGCAAGTGTGTGTTATAAATGGTACAATCATTGTTTTTTGTATATATATATATATAAATTTTGTTTATATATATAAATATATATATATATAAATTTACCAATGTGATGTATTTCAATAAACACAAATTATAGGACCCATGGTAGGAGAGAGAGAGAGAGAGAGAGAGAGAGAGAGAGAGAGAGAGAGAGAGAGAGAGAGAGAGAGAGAGGAAGGAAGGAAAGAAAGAAGGAAGGAAGGAAGGAAGGAAGGAAGGAAGGAAGGAAGGAAGGAAGGAAGGAAGGAAGGAAGGAAGAAGGAAGGGGGAAGAAAAAAAGAAAAGAAAGAAAGAGAAATTCAAACCAGATATGAGTTCATGTGAAAAAGGAATTGGAGTTTTAGCAACTGAATCAACAGTAAGTGACCAAAAAAATTAATGCAAATTAAGTTTACCTGGTAAGAAGTATAGAGAATGAAAAATCTTTGTCCCATAAGTCTTAACCAGACCACATCTAGAATTCTGCGTTCTCGTCTGGACTTGACATTTTAGGAAAGGAGATGAACAAATGGGAGATCATTCAGAGAGGGGATGATCAGAATGTTTAGGGGACTGGAATTAGTGGTTAACAAGGGTTGGTTGAAGGAACTGAAGATGTTTAACATAGAGAAGAGGATATTTAAGGAGAATATTATCAGTGTTGATTTATGTTTGAAGATATGGGATGTAGAAGAAAGGTTAGGCTTATTTGCCTTTCCACAGAGAAAAAAAAATAAAGATAGTAATATAAATTATAAAGTAGTAGATTTGAGCTCAATATAATATTCCTACAATTAGGGAGTTAGAATAAAAAATCAGAATTATTTATCTCAGGAGATAATGAGCTCCCCATCAATGGAAGTTTGCAAATGGAAGTTAAATGCATATTTTTGATACTCCAAGTGTAGAGTGGATTCATGATTCAGGTATGTGTTGAGGTATCTTTCACCTTAAATACTCTGTGACTCTGTATCTAGTAAGCAGCATTACTTTAGGTAAGTCACCTAACCTTTCTGTTTCTTCATTTGTAATATGGTGATAGTATTATTCATTCTACATAACTTTTATGGTTGAAGGAACCATACATGTACCAAAGTGCACGTGTATGAACCACCTTGAATGGCACAGGGGCAAGACTGTAGGACTTGATTTCAACTGGGGTTAAAATTCTATCTCTGAAACTAATTATATGACCACTAATAAGTCACACCAGCTCAATGACACCCGTCTCCTCTTCTGGGTAATAAAGACAACAATATAATATCATATAACCTATTCTAGGCAGCTATGAGGAAAGTGCTCTGGGACCTTACAACATTATATAAATGTATATTATTAATTTGAATTATTTTATCAAATGTCCTATTTCATTATACTTTAATGTATTATTACATCATATTATTAATTCAAATTATTTCATTATGTATCATCTTTTCCCTTCAAACTCTACTTCTGATTCTCTGGACTTTACCACATTTTCCTGCTGCCTCTCCCCCTGTAATTTTCCTGCACATTTCCAGTCTCTTTCTGCCATTGATGAAATCCTTCATTTTGGGCAGGGTCCCAGACTAACCATTTTTCATTCCCTTCCTAATTCTGCTTCTAACTGTCCATATTTTGCTACCACCTGTCACCTATCATGGAAAATCACTCCACTCCTCCTGCCCCTTTCTCTTTCCCATGGATGAGTCCCTCCCTAAGCCTCCATTTTGGGGAGGGGTCCAAGCTGGTTATCCTCTAGTCACCTCCAGATTCTGCTTATAACCCTTTAGACTTAGCCACCATGCCCAGCACATAGTAAGTGTCTAATAAATGATTGTTGCACACTTGTCTGCCATTATTGTCTCATATTTACTCCAAAATGACTCTTTCTGAGATACTTATTCAAAGAAACTCTCATACACACGCGCGTGCACGCGCTCGCGCGCGCGCACACACACACACACACACACCATAGGAGAGAAAGACAGTGACAGAATTAGAAACAGATAAAAGAGGACTAGAAACAGACTTACAGAATTGTGGAGTGTAGCTATCTATCTCACACTCTGAAAAGAATCTTTACTATAACATATGCAATAAGTGGTGTTACACTCTGCCAGAAGGTCTTCAGTGGAGGGCAACCCACTGCCTCCTGACATAATACATGCTATTTTGGGATGGCGAAGTTAGGAAGTGTATTTCCTAACAACAAGGCCAAATTTGCCATTTTTCAACTTCCCTCCATTGTTCTAGCATGTCAAGATCTTTTTGAATACTAGTTGTCATTCAGTTCTAGAAGAGCAGAAGTTGCCTTATTAAATATTTTACTAAATTCTATATCAACTCTATCTTTTTGTTTTCAGAGGGGGGAAGGCAAGGCAATTGGAATTAAGTGACTTGCCCAAGGTCACACAGATAGTGTGTTGAGTGTCTGAAACTGGATTTGAACTAAGATCCTCCTGACTCTAGGGCTGGTGCTGTATTTGCTGTGCCACCTGAGGTTAACTCTACCTACAACATGCTCTTAATCTTCCAGTTTTGTAACCTTATCAATAAAGGAAATGAGGTTAGTCTGAGAACTTTTTCTCAGTGACACAATACTGGTTCTGTGTGATTAAGACTTTCTTTCCTAAATATTCACCAATCATCTCTTTAATAATTAGTTCTAGAATTTTGCCAGGATTGAGGTCAGGTTTGCTGACCTATAATTTGGAGATTCTTTCTTTTATTTTTTTTTTAAAAACTAGGAAACCTTTGCCTTTCTATAGTCATTCAGGACCTCTTGTCTTCTCCACAATCTTTCGAATATCATGGACATTTCAGCAGTGATATCCACTAGTTCTTTCCATTGAAACACAGAGAAATCACTAGAGACAGAGAAACAAAGACAAAAACAGAGATGAAGATAAAGACAGAAGATGGAAATATTGATATTTGTGAAGAAGACCTCCAAACTACATTCTTTTCTTCATAACTGATTCACTTTAGGCATCTCACACATATCTTCTGCACCTCAATTTTCTTGTTCACCACAAACCTCTCATATTGGACATGAAGCCTCCTGTACTCCTCTTAGAAATCTGAATGGCAGAAGAATTACTATAAAGAAGAATAATATGTTCTACATCCATACAAGGAAGCATTTTTGGAGATAAGAGAAGGGTCAAATACCCTCAGACATTTCTAGCATATGAGTATAAAGAATCAGGACAATGTAACTTTAGTGTAATGGTAGGTAAGCAAGAAGAGGAAGTCATTTGTCTTTGTAACTTGTATTGCTGCCACAAGTAGCTATTCATCATAATCAATACACCATGAATAGGATAGTTTATATTTCTCTTCTAAGAGTGGT
This sequence comes from Gymnobelideus leadbeateri, assembly GCA_011680675.1. Lineage (NCBI taxonomy): Eukaryota > Metazoa > Chordata > Mammalia > Diprotodontia > Petauridae > Gymnobelideus > Gymnobelideus leadbeateri. The sequence goes on from WOXC01001049.1 coordinate 123,154, forward strand.
ACAGAATTCTTACATAAAAAACCCATTCATCTTTTACTCCATCCTTACAACGTGCCTATGCATGATATTGGGGAGAACTGTAAAATTAGAGTAGATGGCAAGGGAAATATAGGATACACTTGTCCATTTTCTATATGGATGAGTCTAAGGCTGGAAGAGGTGAAATGACTTCACCAAAGTCAACTAGCATGAATTTCGCTCATTATACAAATCACTGTATACTTCCCTAACCTCTTAACAGCAGATCTCATCTCTTGATTCCTGAGGGTATAAACCGTGGGGTTAAGCATGGAAATGATGACTGCATTGCTGATAGAGACAACCTTGTCCATAGGGAAGGATGTGAAGGGCCGAGCATAGGTGTAAATACATGGCACAAATATCAAAGACACCACAATGATGTGGGTGGTACATGTGGAAGAGGCTTTGCATCTCCCCTTCCCTGAGTGAAATCTCAGCATTACCAAGATGACTGTGTAGGAAGCTAGGAGGATGAGGAACCAAATAAGAACCAGCATCCCACTATTGGTAATCATGAGGAGCTCCAAGAAAGAGGTATCTGTGCAGGCAAGTCTCAACTCTTGGGGGACATCACAATAAAAGTTATCCAGGAGGTTGGAGCCACAGAAAGGCAAAGGGAGAAGGAGAACAAGCTGGACAATGGAGTGGACAAAGCCTCCTAACCAGGCAGTCACCACCAGCCCAAAACACATCTGAGGATTCATGATGGTGATATAATGGAGGGGCCGGAAGATTGCAATATAGCGGTCAAATGCCATCACTGAGAGTAAGAAGCTACCACCCAAGAAATGAAAAAAGAAGATCTGGGTCATGCATCCCTGGTAGGAGATGGTTTTGTCTTCAGACAGGAAGTCAACCAGCATCTTGGGGGCAGTGACTGAGGAGTAGCAAAGGTCCATAACAGCCAGGTTAGAGAATAGGAAATACATGAGAGTGTGGAGCCGAGTGTGACAGGTCACTATAGTTATAATGAGTAGGTTGCCCATAACAGTTGTTATATAAACAATCAGGAACACAAGGAATAGAAAACCCTGCAGCTCCTGAACCTTCGAGATTCTTTGCTTCCATAGCATCTTTCTAACACACCTAGAGAGAAAACATGCCATTATACACACACACACACACACACACACACACACACACACACACACACGAACATACACACGCACATGCACACGCACATGAGCCCTGTCCTTATAAATATTAATGGTCAAGATACATTGAATCAATAAAATTTGGACCTATTAGTGTTATTCTTTATGGATAAAGTTCTTATTTTGGAATTTCAGGCATTAGGGAAGAAAAGGAGGAAGAGGAGGAAGAGAAAGTTAAAAAGACTAGGTAGAGTTGTTTCTATAGGACTTTCCAGGATCGAGGGCTCATTTCTATATAAAAAAGGAAAAAGTAGTGAGGATGCACAGAGGAAGTATGATCTGAGTCCACGATGGTCATTTCAATTGAAATAATATTAAGTCTTTGCAATTTGCAAGACATTGCACTAATCATTGATGATAGAAAGACAGAAATAAAATAGTCTCTGCCTTCAAGCAATTTACTTGAGATGAGGGAGAGGAAGTGTACATAGAAAAGTATGATAAGATGAGGAATAGAATGGGCAAAGGACCCTCCATTTCCATGATGGAAACCTTTCCAGAGTCTACACTCCCCATCCCTTCCTAGTCCTCTCCCTCCCTCATACCTAGTCTGGGTGGATAGTAGGAGAGTTGGAGGTAAGGGAACAAAAGAAGTGTTATGGATGATCTGAAAATATAGAAATGAAGCACTAGTTAAGGCCTCTTGACTCTGCCTAGGCCTTTCTACCCAAGGTAGAAATGGACAGACAGTATCTTTTCAGTAAATGACCTACATCTCTCTCCTGAAATATCCTAAATTAAATTTTGAAGGGAGAAAGTTTGTAGACACATACACAAACATCAGGTCTCCTTTGCTAAGATGTCCCCACCCCCCAGGCCCATGATTTTCCTTGTTTTTTAATTTCTCCCAGTAACCTCTCCCTCCCTCTGCACCTCCACCCACCCCATCAAAACAAATTCCTACAGTAGCCAAATCTGAAAATGTATGTGCGAATTTTAAGTTTATCCCCTCTCTGTCAGGAAACGAATGGCGTTTTTCATCTTCATTCTTTTGGATGTCTGCTTTGTTAATGTGTAGATTAGAGTGCTAAGAAGTCTTTCAAAAGCCATCCTCACCGAGTTTTTTCCATGTTCTTTGTTTGAGTAAAGAGAAATATTCAAGGCCAGAATCAGTCACTTAAAAATAAAAGAGGGGGCAAAGGACAAATCCAAAAGAGTACTCTGTGAATATGTGAAACGAGCACACTTGGAGGAATAGAGGAAAACTATTAAAAACGGTGGTAGCTGAGCCTTAAAGGAAGGTAAGGAATCTCATAACTTTGGGCAGGGGATGGGGTGTGAACAGTTTGTGTGAAAGTTTTGAGACATCAGGTTCAGTTCTAGGAACAGCTACTTAGTTGTTGTTGTTTTTATATGTATGTGTGTATGTGTATGCACGTATGGAAAGCATATATGAGGAGAAGTAATGTGAAATTAGGCTTAAAAGGTAGACTTATGTCTGATTGTAACTTACATGATAGGCTACTTACATTTTGCCCTGGGGGCAGCTGAAAGGTAACGCAGTGAATAGAGCACTGGCCCGGGAGTTGGGAGGACCTGAGTTCAAATCTAGCCTGGGACACTTAGCACAAAAACTAGCCATGTGACCTTGGGCAAGTCACTTAACCCCAGTTGCCCCTCCAAAAGAGCAAAAATAAATAAAATAAAATGATTCATTACTCTCCTCCTTCCACATCTTTAAAAAAAAATTAAAAAGTGAGGTGAGGGAAGATAGAATGAGGAGATCCTGAAATGAGGGATGACTCTAATCTGAAGGGGCCATAGGAACACTAACAAGAGAAATAACAGAATTCATTGGGAAGTACTATCCAATCAGGTTCATGAGATAAATGAGAGGAAGGAACAGAGGGCAGTGTAGAAAGAGGCATGAAAAAGGAAATACACAAAATGTGGATGAAAAGAGAGACAGAAAAAAGGGAGAGGAGGGGCCAGCTAGTTGGCACAGTGAATACAGCACCAGCCCTGGAGTCAGGAGGACCTGAGTTCAAATCCGACCTCAGACACTGTTTGACTTTGGGCAAGTCACTTAACCCCAATTATCCTGCCTTTCCCCCTCCAAAAAGAAAGAAAAGAGGGAGAGGCTGGGCCACAGAGAAAGTGGGAAAGGAAATGGGGAAAGGATGGAGAATGTGAGGGAATGAGACTGACAGGAAGAGATAGAGGACTGACATGAGCTGGTATGAATTATATGTGATGTCTATGAATTGTGTGCTCCTTTTTAGGGAGGACAGTACGATTTGTGTGATCTGTGTTTTTGCATAACTTCTGCCCCACCTTCTCCCTTCATTTCATAACTGTGATGTTGTTTGTTCACCAAAAGCCTTGGTTACTATATGCAACAGAAATTAGACACATTACTACTCATCCTTATCTTCCAACCTCCATCCTTACTCCCACCAAAGCCACTTCTTTCATCATTGCCCTCACCTCTGACATCTTGCAGTGGTGTGCAGGAACTAGCTCATATTGGCTCAAGAGAGCCAATATGAAATGTAGGAAATCAAATGTAGGAAATGTTTCAAAAAACAGGGTGGGACTTATTGTTTTAATGTTGTATAAATTTAAGAAAGGGATAGGGGAAAGATAATGATGCATATTGTATATTTTGAGGGTTTGGCGTGTGGTAATTTTTTATTTTAAACTTAAATACAAAATGAGAAAAGGGGGAAATAACGTTGCCATATACACAGCAGACCATAAGAGAGGATTCAATATAAAACAATAAATTTCCATTTAAAAAAACCTATATAATAAATATTACACAGTTTTTAAGGCTGCTCAACTTCTCTTTGCTTCCTTGTTGGTTTTCTTTTATTCACTGCTGTGCGCGTTTAACTTTATTCTTTCATCTCCCACCTCCCCCACCCCCCCACCCCCGCCAACCTAAGGAAGGCTACAGTTAAAGCTGGACATATATACACGTGTGTGTGTATATATGTGTGTTTGTGTGAACATATACACACAGAGACATATATACATATAAATATACATAAATATCTATAAACATACACATATATACACATGTACACTCATACACGTATATGTAAGAGTGTACTACGCTTATTCCACTTGTCATCTGTTTTTCTGAAGATGGAGAGCACCTTTCTTCATACTTCCAAGTCTTTCCATGTTTTTTTTTTAAATCACCAACTCATAATTTTCTATACCAAATCAATATTCAAACTCAATCACATCTTATCCAAGAGAATATCTATGAGTTTTCCCCCAATTTCCTGCATGCCTTTCATTCTTGCCTACATAGGTTTTATTTATAAGAAAATTTATATAAATTTATATTTATAAGAAAATTATAATTTAAAATAATTGAAATTATCTTCTTTTTATACTTCAACAATGCTTACTCTTATAATATAGTTTAAGATCTGATACTGCTGAATCTACTTCCTTTACATCTTTTATCCTGGTTTTTTGAAGCTCCTGAGCTTTTGCTCTTCCAAATGAACTTTGGTATTTTTTCTAACTCAGTAAAAAAATTTTTAGTAATTTAATTGGGATGACAATTAATAAATAGATTAGTTAGGTAAAATTCTCATTTAAAAAAGCCTTCCCATAAACAATAAATATTACTTCAGTTATTTAGATTTGAGTTTATTTGTATAAAAAGAATTTTATGTTTATATTCATATAGTAACTGTATCTCTTTTGGCAGGTATATGCTCAGGTATTTTATGCTGTCCAGCTACTTTAAATGGTCTAACACAATATTGAATAATATTGTTGAACAGATTTTATTGAAAATATTAACATTGAAAGAATATTAATGTTAAATATTTATAGCATGTGCCTACCTCTATGTCTCTGGTAGGTGCTGCCTTGGATCCCCAATTACAAATATGAAAAAAGAGAATATGATGAAGTGATTCTGTGGGCCCCTCACCTACCTCTAGCCCAGAATGGAAGATGAAATTTAGGACTTACCATCCTTAAAGACATGCCACAGTTTTAACATCTCCCTGATGGTTATCCTAAAGTCACACATTCACAAGCTGGGCATAGCATTTGAGAGGATGCCCAAGAGGGAAAATTATTGACTTAGGTCCAAAAATTAGGACTGAGTAATGGTGTTTCCAGAGGCAGAGGAACAGTGGGATTTATTTTTTTTTAAGTGTCAGAATGATTGCATCACAGAGTTTTTCAGTAACCTTTATAGAATAATAACACCAAGGATATTACAAATTGTAAGATTACTGGGTATAGAAATAGAAGTATCAGGAAGTGTAACAGTCCCTTCAAATGAGATGAACCTCCAGGGAGATTAATGAGGAACAAGCCATAGGCTTCTAAGTGTTTGGTTGCCTGATCAGCACCATGGACAGGACCAGATCTTTTACTTGCTGCCTTAGATGACTACATGAAACATAAAAACCCAGTCAAATAATTAGAATTTGAAGTTCGGGGTGGGGAAAGGCAGGAGAATTGTTGTGTGAATGTGCAAATCATACCAAATAATTGGGCTGGCTGCTTTCTCATATTGACATAACTATCTGACCAATGATAAAACTGTTTTGCAGCTGCTCTGGTACTTGGCAGACTCTACCTCTTTATCAGGTGAGAAAGAAAAGAAAAGATAAGATCATGACATGCTAAAGCAAGCAAAGGCCACTAATAATCTCCTTGAATCCATGCTTATTAATAGGCAGGGCCTGAAGGTAGAGTTGTCAGCTGTTTGCATAAGATACATGGAGGTCATAAAATGAAAGGATCACAGAATCACAGATTTAGGGCTGGCAGGGGCTTTCTGGCCAGATGGTCCAATTTCTTCATTTAATAGCTGAAGAACCTGAGGCCTATGAAGCTGAAGGGACTTGCCCAAGGTCATCTCTCCCAAAGTTCTCTTTTTCCTTTTTGCTTCCATGTTGCCTGGAAAAAATTCACTATGCACAGGGAGACAAAGTCATGGAGGGATGAGAGGGATTGCAGGGGTGGCGGGGTGGGGGGGGCACTGGGCAGAGTCAGGTAGTTTTGCTGGAGCATAAAGTTTATTGTGGGGGGTGATGTGAGAAGATTGTAAAGGCCTTGAAGAGGCTGGAAAGGGTGACACTTCATTGGGAAAGTCTTATTTCCAGGAAAAGGAGTTTGAACTTTAGTTTGTAGGCAATTGGCAGCCTCTGAGCATTTTCAAGGAGTATAGTGAAGTGACTAGATCTTGGGACAAGGACGATTACACTGGTAGAGATATAAAAGGGATCTATTAGAAAGAAGAGAAAGGGCACAAGACCTTTTAGGAGGCTATTTCAGTAGTACATTCAGTTAATAATGAAAGTTCAAATTGGGTCAAGCCAAAAGTAATGGAAGGGAGGGGGGAAAGACAAGATATATTGTAGAAGGAGAATAAATGAAACTTGGTAACTGATCAAATACGAAATGCAAAGAAGGAAGATTTTATGGTGAAAACTTTTCATTAAGAGAAAAACACAGCACTTTGTGAAATTCTTTCTACATTACAAATATGGTCCCAGTTCCAAAAATCAGAGAAAGATAAAGTAAAACAAGGAACCACTGGTACTTGTTAGCATAGTTAATATAAATTTTAAAATAAAACACTGGTAAGTAGAGTAGGGACACATACAAAATTATTCATTTTGTGCAAAGATGTTCAGTGTTAGGGAAACAATTAACACATTAAATCATATGAACAATAAAAATTATTTAAGTAAATGTAAATAGTTACAAAGCAACCTTAATTATTTGTACCTAGGTTTAGTGTTAAATTTATAATAAACCATTTCAAATCTGATCATAATATCAAGAGATGCACATATGGGGCGGCTAGGTGGCGCAATGAGTAAGAGCGCCGGCCTCGGAGTTGGGATGACCCGGGATCAAATCTGGCCTCAGAAAATGAGCACCCACACATAAATAATGACTAGCCGTGTAACCTTGAGCAAGTTACTTAACCCCAATTGCTTAAAAAAAAAGAGATGCACATAAATGTTTGACAAAATATAAATTCCCCTCTATATTAAAAACATTAAAACATCTGGGAATGTAAAGATTTTTTCCTTAATATGATGAAATAAAATTTCCTGGGTTAAAACTATGCATAATGGACAAGTGTCAGTATGTTTCATGTTAAGAACAACAAGGAAACTAAGGAGACCATTCTCATCATTCTTATTTGACAAAGTTGTTCTACTGAGAGCTATAATAATAATCCAAGAAATAATTGGTGATCAAAAGGCTGCTAACTTTGAGTTCTCTCTACACATGAATGATATGATTGTTTCTTTAGAAACCCCAAGAGAATCAGCAAGAAATATTAAAGATATAAGTGGCTTCAGACAAGTAACCAGTCATAAAACAAGCCCACAAGAAATCACCAGCATTTCAATATATCCTTAACCAAAATGAGGAATAGTAGTAGAAAGAAAAATATTATTTCATAAACCATGCAGTATATTAAATATCTGTGTAGGAGTTAGTCCACCAAGATACACACATACATGATTTGCATAAATACAAAAAATATATATTATAAAAATTAAGGAAGAAATAAATAATTGGAAACACTGAATGTAGATGCTTATATCACACCAATATAGCATAAACAACAATACTACTCAATTTAATTTCCAGATTTTTTACAATAAAAATCAAAATGCTAATAAGGTACTTCAAAAAGTTTATATCTATATCTATCTATATATCCATGCTTCTTGAACTAGTGACAGTACCACTAAACGTATTGATTTAGAACAGAGGTTCCCAAACTTATTTGGCCTATCCTTTTCAAAAAAAAATTAATCAGCAACTCTCTGGAATTCTACTTTTTTAATCCTCTAATGTTTTATATTTTATATTTAAATTTTTTAATTCAAATTAAACAAAATGGTGCATCTTTAATAATTTGTTGTAAATTCGTGGAGTTTTTTCCTATATTGAAATTTTGATGACACAATAGTGCATCATGTAACCATATAGTATCATATTATAAACTAATGATTACACAGACATATTCCTGTCCTTGCATGCTGGACTTCCCAAGAATGTACCACAGGCTTGCCTAGCAACACTTGCTTATTAAGCCCTGTCAGTGAATTTGACCACTGATTGGTTATAACTTGGTGTTTTGTGGGGTTTTTTTGGAAAATAATATAATCACTATGACTTAATTCTGTTACACAACACGCTAAATATGCACGAATGGTTTTTCAAAATTCTCTTCTCTTCATTCCTTATGCTTCCACCATCCCCTTATTTTTATTCAACACTTCCCCAATTGCACCCAAAGCTACTATCATCTCCCTAGATCATTCCAGTGCCCTCCCACAGGGTGGTATTGCCCACTTATAGAAACACTGAGGGAACAAAAATGTAGATGTACATAAATATTCCTTTCAGTAATGTTTGTAATAGAAAAAAAAAATCCAGGAGCAAAACACATGCCCAACCAGTGGTCCCAATCAGGGAATGTCCAAACAAATTGTGGAACATAGTTGCCCACTAAGGGCTTATGAATATGATGAATTCAAAGAAACATAGGAAGATACAAAGTAATTCAGAACAAAGGAATGATATACAACTGACTAAACTATGTAAATGAAACTATTAATAACAATAAAAGTCAGAGGCATATACAAGATGGTGGAATAAAAGCACAAACTTGGCATGGATTCCAGCTTCAACCATCTCTAAAACCTGTAAAAAATGACTCTAAACAAATTTTAAAGCTACAGAACCCACAACAAGATAGAGAGAAACAAATCGCTTGCTGAAGGCAGCCTGGAAGGCCGATAGGAAAGGTCAATCACAGCATACCAGGAGCCAAGTGCAGTCCCCAGTGAGCCAATTCCATCTCCAGGGTGGCCCTGACTAGTGACCAGACTGGCCAGGGCAGACTTCAGGAGAGTGAATCTCAAGCAGTGGTGGCAGTTTCCAGATTCCTCAATCCATAAACACCAAAGAAAAGATAAAAGGTCAGTCGGGAACTCTGTTGTTCCTAAGGTGAGAAGTGGCAGGAGGTGTAGCAGGCTGTGTGGCTGCTTTCACAGCTTCTGACCTGCAGATTGTAGAGGGACCAAGTGACCATTCATAGGGTAATCGCTCTTGCTTTGACCTGCCTGAATTTGGATTGTGGTCTTGGGTGGTGGTCCTGGGGTGTGTGGCAAGTGAGCCAGAGCTTGTGAGGGCTGTAGAGAAGGCACCCAACTAATAGCTCCAGCAGCCACAAAAACCCCAGTAATTTGGGACAAAGCTCTCCCCATTCTAGAAGCAGAGTTTTACTGTGGCAAAGAGATGAAAAGTCAACTAATGGGCAAGATAAGGAAGTGCAATCAGACCATATAATCTTTTGGGGGGGGACAAAAAGGATCAATGCATGGAACTGGAGGAGAATAATGAAGTCAGAACTCCTGCAACAAATGCTTCCAAGAAAAATATGAACTGGCCACAGGCCATGGAGGAGGTCAAGAAGGATTTTGTAAATCAAGTAAGAGAAGTGGAGGAAAAACTGGGAAGAGAAATGAGAACAGTGCAAGAAAATCATGAAAAGCAAGTCAACAACCCGCTAAAGGAGACCCAAAAAAATTCTGAAGAAAATAACACCTTAAAAAGTAAACTAACTTGAATGGCAAAAAAGGTCCAAAAAGCCAAAGAGAAGAATGCCTTAAAAAGCTGAATTTACCAGATGGAAAAGGAATTTCAAAAACTCACTGAAGAGAATAATTCCTTCAAAATTAGATTGAAGCAATTGGAAGCTAATGACTTTCTGGGACATCAAGATACTATAAAAGAGATCCAGGGCAACTAAGTGGCATAGTAAATAGAGCACTGGCTAGGGAGTCAGGAGGACCTGAGTTCAAATTTGACCTCAGATACTTAACATTTACTAGCTGTGTGACCTTGGGCAAGTCACTTAACGACAATTACCATGACTTCCCCCCCCCCGGCCTCTGAAAAAGAAAAGTAAAAAACAAAACAAAAACAAACCAGATCCAAACAAATGAAAAAATAGAAGGCAATGTGAAATATCTCATTGGAAAAACCACTGACCTGGAAAATAGATCCAGGATAGATAATTTAAAAATCATTGGACTACCTGAAAGCCATGATCAAAAAAAGAACCTAGAAATCATCCTTCAAAAAATTCTCCAGGAAAATTGCCCTGATATTCTAGAACCAGAAGGCAGAATACAATTTGAAAGAATTCACTGATTGCCGCTTGAAAAAGATCCCAAAAAGAAATCTCCTAGGAATATCATAGCCAAATTCCAGAGTTCCCAGGTCAAGGAGAAAATATTACAAGCAGCCAGAAAGGAACAATTTTACTGTTGTGGAAACACGATCAGGATTACTCAAGATCTAGCAGCTTCTACATTAAGGGATCAAAGGGCTTGGAATATGATATTCCAAAAATCAAAGGAGCTAGTATTAAAACCAAGAATCACCTCCCCAGAAAAACTGAGTATAATACTTCACGGAAAAATATGGCCATTCAATGAAATAGAGGGCTTTCAGGCATTCTTGATGAAAAAACCAAGCTGAACAGAAAATTTGACTTTCAATTACAAGAAGGAAGAGAAGCAATGAGAAGGTAAACAGGAAAAAGAAATCATAAGGAATTTATTAAAGTTGAACTATTTACATTCCTACATGGAAAAATGATCATTGTAACTCATGAGACTTTTTTCTCAGTATGAGGATAGTTGAAGGGAATATATGTATATATGTATACATATATATATATATATATATATATATATATATATATTTACGTATAGGAGGGTGTATGTGTGTATAAATATATATGCCAGTGTGTGCATATGTGTACATGTATACATAGACAAAGGGCACAGGATGGGTTGAATATGATGGGATGATATCTTAAAAATAAAACTAAGAGGTGAGAAGAATATATTGGCAGGAGAAAGGGAGAGATAGATTAAGGTAAATTATCTCATATAAAAGAGAAAAGAGAACGCTGTTAAAATGGAGGGGAAGAGGAGGAATGTGAAAGGGAATGGGTCAACCTTACTTTCATTGTATTTGGCTTAAGGAGGGAATAACATACACATTCAATTTGGTATCTTACTCTACAGGAAAGCTGGGGGGAAAGGAATAAAGGGGGTGATAGAAGGGAGGGCAGATTGGGGGAGAGGGTAGATAGAAGCAAACATTTTTGAAAAGGGAAAGGGTCAAAGTAGAAAATGGAGTAAGTAGGGGGGGTGGGATAGGATGGAGGGAAATATAGTTAGTCTTTCACAATATAACTACTATGGAAATGTTTTGCATAACTATATATGTATAACCTATGTTGAATTGCTTGTCTTTCCAATGGAGGTGGGTGAGGAGGAAAGAAGGGAAAGACTCTGGAACTCAAAGTTTCAAAAAACAAATGTTAATGCATGTTACATGCAACTGGGAAATAAGATATATAGGCACTAGAGTATAGAGATCCATCTTGCCCTACTAAAAAGTTCGGGGGGGAGAAGAAGGAGGATAAAAAAGAGAACAGAACAAATTTCAAACAATGTGAAAGGGGACTCCGAACAACTTCTGGAGCCACAGCACCCACAGAACAGCACAGAGAAGCTAACCCCCCGCTGAGGACAGCCCAGCACCCCTGCATGGAGTGGCCAGCACAGCGCTGTAAGAGCAGGCAGCACAGCGCGCTGGGAACCCACAGCACAGCCCGCAGAGCCGAGCCCAGGTCCGCGGTTTTAGCCCCAGGGTGGCCGGGCCTTAAGCCGGCTGGAGGGACCCCAGAACACCAGCAATTGTGGCGATTCCAGAATTATCAGCATAGATATGCCTAGGACAAGGTGAGAGGTTAGTGCCCTATGGACTTTGGGAACAGTATTTGGGGAATGCGTGGCTTCCTCCCCTGGGGGCGAAAAGTTGCTGAAGAAACAGCAGCACTCTAGAAGCCATTTTGCAGTGTCAGCAGTGACTCTAGCTCCTGGTCTGCTAACTGTAGGAAGATCCAGCAATCAGTCTGGGGGTTAATCGCTCTTGCTTTAAACTGCCTGGATCTGGATTGTGGTCTGGGGGCGGAAGTTTGGGGTGGGTATCCAATTTGCCAGAGTGGGTGGAGGCTTTACAGAGGCCACCCAACTGGCAGAAGTTGTGAAGACCCCACATTTGGGTGGAAGCTCCCCTGTCTGGTGGCAGAGTCCTACTGTGGCAACAAGCCCAAAAATCAAGTAATTAAGTGGCAATATGCCTAGGCAAATGAAACAAAATAAACAGAAAAGTTCAACATTGGACTCCTATTTTAGGAGCAAAGAGGCTCAAAGCATGGAGGAGGACTGTGAGGTCAGAACTCCTGCACCAAAAGCCCCAAATGAAAATACAAGCTGGCTACAGGCCATAGAGGACCTTAAGAAGCAGATAAGAGAAGTGGGGGAAAATTTGGGAAGAGAAATGAAAAAGATGCAAGAAAAGTATGAAATGACAGTCAACAGCCTGACTGAGGAAAATAACACCTTAAAAAATAGACTAACTCAAATGGCAAAAGAGGCTCAGAAAGGCAATGAGGAGAAGAATGCCTTAAAAAGTCGAATTTGCCAGATGGAAAAAGAATCTCAAAAGCTCACTGAGGAGATTCATTCCTTCAGAGTTAGACTGGAGCAAATGGAAGCTAGTGACTTTATGAGAAATCAAGATACTATTAAACAGATCCAAACAAATGAAAGAATAGAAGGCAATGTGAAATATCTCATGGGAAAATAGATCCAGGAGAGACAATTTAAAAATTATTGGACTACATGAAAGCCATGATCAAAGAAAGAACCTAGAAATCATCCTTAAAGAAATTCTCAAGGAAAATTGCCCTGATGTTTTAGACCCAGAGGGCAAAATAGAGGTTGAAAGAATCCACCGATCACCTCCTGAAAAAGATCCCCAAAAGAAAACTCCCAGGAATATTATAGCCAGGTTCCAGAATCCCCAGATCAAGGAGAAAATACTCCAAGCAGCCAGGAAGAAACAATTTCAATATTGTGGAAACACAATCAGAATAGCCCAGGACCTGGCAGCTTCTACACTGAAGGATCAAAGGGCATGGAATATGATATTCCAGAGGGCAAAAGAGCTGGGATTGAAGCCAAGGGTCACCTACCCAGCAAAACTGAGTATCTTGTTTCAGGGAAAATATGGTCATTCAGTGGAATAGAGGACTTTCAAGCATTCTTGATGAAAAAACCAGAGTTGAATAGAAAATTTGACATTCAGACACAAGAAGCAAGAGATGCTTGAGAAGGTAATCAAGGAAAAGAAACCAAAAGGAACTTATCAAAGCTGGACTATTTACATTCCTACATGGAAAAACAATAACTGTGTTTGATGAAACCTTTCTCATTACGAAAATAATTGAAGAAGGGTACATGGCATATGTTCACAGGTATACATGGATAGAGGGCACAGGTTGAATTTGATGGAAAGGGATGATTCTTTTTTTTTTTGGAGGGCAATTGGGGTTGGGTGACTTGCCCGGGGTCACGTGGCTGGGTTTTTGTTTGTGTGTTGGGTGTCTGGGGCCGGATCCAAGTTCGAGTCCTTCTGGCTCCAGGGCCGGTGCTCTGCTTGCTGCGCCACCTAGCTGCCCCAAGGAAGGGAGGATTCTTAAGGGATGAAGTCAAGAGGTGAGAGAGGAAAGTGGCAAGAAGAGATGGAGAGAGACAGGGTAGGGTAAACTATCTCATGTAGAAGAGGCAAGGGGAAGTAGTTGCAGGGGAGGGGAAGAACAGGAAGGCAAAAAGGCAAAAGCATATTCTCATTGAATTTGGCTCAAGGAGAGAATCACATACATACTAAATGTAATATCTTACCCTCACTCACTCTCCTGAGTAGGGGAAAGGGGGATGAGAGGGGGGATGATGGAGGGGAGGGCATTCTGAGGGGAGGGGAGGTTGGAAGTACCCACTATCGAAGAGGGACAGGATCAAAGTAGGGAATGGTCCAGGTGGGAGGTGAGATGGGCGGGAGGGACATATAAGCAGTCTTTTACAATATATCTACTATGGTAATGTTTTGCATAGCTATACATGTACAACACATACTGAATTACTTATCTTCTCAGAGGGAGTGGGTGACAAGGGAGGAAGGGAATGGATCTGAAAATTGAAGTTTTAAAATTAAATGTTTCGTAAGATGTCCAGGCATTGGGGCTCAGAGATTCACCTTGCCCTAATGGCAAAGTCGAAGGGGATATGGGAGAAGATATGGAAGAGAGCAGATTGGATGAGGGGATATCTAGTGGGACTGCTATTCTGGGGTGGTGGGTAGGGAAAAAATGGGGGGGAAATGTAACTCATAATCTGGTGGAAATGAATGATGTAAACCAGAAGTTAATAAAGCATTTGTTTAATTAAAAAAAAAATAGAGAGAACAGAGGGGCGGCTAGGTGGTGCAGTGAGTAAGAGCGCCGGCCTCGGAGTTGGCATGACCCGAGATTGAAACCGGCCTCAGAAAATGAGCACCCACACATAAATAATGACTAGCCATGTAACCTTGAGCAAGTTACTTAACCCCAATTGCTTTAAAAAAAGAGAGAGAGAACAGATTGAGGGAATGCATATTCAGTAGGCTCACTATTTTGGGGGAGTAGGGGAGAGATGTGGAGAAAAATTTGTAACTCAAAATCTTGTGGAAATGAATGTTGAAAATTAAAAATAAATAAATAAATTGTTAAAATAACAATAAGAGTCAGGATAAATTCAGAGGGCAATTTCATCAGTGTCTTGTTAGAGTTAGTACATGCACTTTTATTTCTTTCAATAGAGTGTGAAACTGTGCATTACAAATTTTACAATCAATGTTTTTTTGTTTTAAAACATATATATTTCACAATGTGATCTATTTTAATAAACACAAATTGCAGGACCAATGGCAAAAAAATAATAACAAAAAGAACAAAAAAAGCAAAAATAAAGATGGGGAAATTCAAGTTAGATATTAGTTCACTGTATAAAAGGAATTGGAATTTTAGCAAAATGCAATCTGAGTCAACAATAAGATATAGTCACCAAAAAAGCTAATGCAAACTAAAACCACATAGTTAGAAATACAGAGAATGAAAAATGTGTTTGTCCCATGGGACTCTCCCTTAATCAGACCATATCAGGAATTGTGTGTTCTCATCTTGACTTGACATTTCAGGAAAGGAGTTGAACAAATAGGAGGCATTTGGAGGGAGGTTTATCAAAATGGTTTGGGGCCTGAAATCAGTAGTAAACAAGGGTTGGTTGAAGGAACGAAAGATGTTTAAGATAGAGAAGAGGATACTTAAGGAGGATATTATCAGTGTAGGTTTATGTTTGAAGACCTGGGATGTAGAAGAAAGGTTAGGCTTATTTTGCCTATCCACAGAGAGCACAATGAAGATAGAGACAGAGAAGTTACAGAGAAGCAGTTAAGGAAGTAATTATTTCAGGAGGTAATGAGCTCCCCATCACTGGAGGTCTGCAAAAAGAAGTTAAATGAACACTTGTGGCATTCCAAGTGTAGAAGGGGGTCATGGTTCAGGTATGTGTTGGGCTAGCTGACCTCTGAGGTATCTTCCCCCGTAAATACACTATGATTCTATATCTAGTAAGCAGCATCACTTTGGGTAAGTCACCTAACTTTTCTGTTTCTTCATCTGTTCCATGGATATAGTATTTTTTGCTCTATGTAACTTCTATGGCTGAAGGAAACATACATATACCAATGTGCATGTGTATGAACCACCTTGAATGGCATAGTGCAAAGACTGCAGAACTTGATTTCAATCAGGATTGGAACTCTATCTCTGAAGGTAGCTGTGTGAGTATTAATGAGTGACACCAGCTCAATGACAGCAGTCTCCTCTTCTGGACAATAAAGACAACAATATAATGTCGTATACCCTGTTATAGGCAGTTATAAGGAAAATACTCTGGAACTTTAAAGCATTATAGAAGTGTATATTATTAATTTGAATTATTTTATTACATATCCTATTTCATTATACTTTAATATTACAACATACTATTAATTCAAATTATTTCACTATGTATCATCTTTCCCCTTGAAACTCTGCTTCTGGTTTTGTGGACTTTATCACATTTCCCCTGCTACTTCTCCCTCTGGAATTTTCCTTCACCTGTTTAGTCTCTTTCTGCCATTGATGAAATCCTCCATTTTAGGCAGGGTCCCAGACTAGCCATTTTTCATTCCCCTCCTAACTCTGCTTCTAATTGTCCATATTTTGCCAAAGGTGTCAGCTACCTTCTCACCCTGGAAAATCGCTCCACCCTTCCTGCCCCTTTTTCTTTCCCATGGACGAGTTCCTCCCTAAGCCTCCACCTTGGGGAGGGGCCCAGGCTGGTTATCCTCTATTCTCCTCTTGCTTCTGCTTATAACCCTTAGACTTAGCCACCATGCCCAGCACATAGTAAGTGTCTAATACATGTTTGTTGCACACTTGTCTGCCATTATTGTCTCATATTTTATTTTTAAAAGCCTCTTTCTGGAGTATTTATTCAAAGAAACACACACACAAATCATAGGAGAGAAACACAGTGACAGAATTAGAAACAGATAAAAGAGAACTAGAAATAGACTTAAAGAATTGTGATGTGTAGATATCTAGCTCACACTCTGAAAAGAATCTTTACTACAACATATACAACAAGTGGTGTTACACTCTGCAACAAGGTCTGCAGTGAGGGGCAACCCACTACCTCCTGACATAACACATCCTATTTTCTATAGCATTAACTGTTAGGAAATGTATTTCCTAACAACGAGACTGAAGTTGCCACTTTTCAAACTACCCATTGTTCTAGAATGTCAAGATCTCTTTGAATACTAGTTGTAATTCAATTCAAGAACAGCAGAAGTTGCCTTATCAAATGTTTTACTAAATTCTATGTTAACTCTATCTTTGTATTTTCAGAGAGGGGAAGGCAAGGCAATTGGAATTGAATGATTTGCCCAAGGTCACAGAGATAGTGTGTTGAGTGTTTCAAGCCCAATTTGAACTCAGGTCCTCCTGACTCCAGGGCTTGTGCTCTATTCACTGTACCACCTAGCTGCTTCTGAGGCTAACTCTATCTACAACATTCTCTTAATCTGCCAGTTTTGTAACCCTATCAATAAAAGAAATGAGGTTAGGCTGAAAACTTTATCTTAATGACACCATCCTGGTTCCGTGTGATTAATACTCTTTCTTTCCCAGATATTCATCAATCATCTCTTTAATAATTAGTTCTAGAATTTTGCCAGGATTGAGGTCAGGTTTGCTGATTTATAATTTGCAGACCATTTTTTCTTTTCTTTTTTAAAAACTAGGAAACCTTTGCCCTTCTAGAGTCCTTCTAGGAAACCTTTGCCCTTCTAGGATCTCTTGTCTTCTCCACAATCTTTTGAATATCATGGACATCTCAGCAGTGATATCCACCAGTTCTTTCACTTGAACCACAGAGAAATCACTAGAGACACAGAGACAAAGACAAGAACAGAGATGAAGATAAAGACAGAAAATGGAAATACTGACTTTTGTGGAGAAGACCTCCAAGCTACATTCTTTTCTTCATAACTGATTCACCTTAGGCATCTTACACCCTCTGTGTCTCATTTTTCTTGTTCACCACAAACCTCTCATATTGGACATTACGCCTCCTGTACTTCTCTTAGAAATCTGAATGGCAGAAGAATTATTAGAAAGAAGAATAATATGTTTTACAGCCCCACAAGGAAGCATTGTGGAGATAACAGAAGGGACAGTTATGCTCAGATATTTCTAGAATATGAGTATAAAAAATCAGGACAGTGTAACTTTAGTGTGATGCTAAGTAAGCAAGAAGAGGAAGTCATTCATCTTTGTAACTTGTATTGCTGCTACAAGTAGCTATTCATCATAATCAATACACCATGAATAGGTTAGTTTATATTTCTCTTCTAAGAGTGGTACAGAATTCTTACATAAAAAACCCATTCATCTTTTACTCCATCCTTACAACATACCTATGCATGATATTGGGGAGAATTGTCTAATTAGAGCAGATGGTAAGGGAAATATAGGATACACTTGTGACTTACCCAAAGTCAACTAGCATGAATTTCACTCATTCTATAAATCACTGGATAATTCCCTAACCTCATAATGGCAGATCTCATCTCCTGATTCCTTAGGGTATAAATCATGGGGTTAAGCATGGAAGTGATGACTGCATTGCTGATGGAGACAACCTTGTCCATAGGGAAGGACGTGAAAGGTCGAGCATAGGTGTAGATACATGGCACAAATATCAAAGATACTACAATGATGTGGGTGGTACATGTGGAAGAGGCTTTGCGTCTCCCCTCCCCTGAATGAGATCTCAGCATTACCAAGATGACTGTGTAGGAAGCTAGGAGGATGAGGAACCAAATAAGAACCAACATCCCACTGTTGGTAATCATGAGGAGCTCCAAGAAAGAGGTATTTGTGCAGGCAAGTCTCAAGACTTGAGGGATATCACAATAAAAGTTATCCAGGAGGTTGGAGCCACAGAAAGGCAAGGGGAGAAGGAGAACAAGCTGGACAATGGAGTGGACAAAGCCTCCTAACCAGGCAGCCACCACCAGCCCAAAACACATCTGAGGATTCATGATGGTGACATAATGGAGGGGCCGGGAGATGGCAATATAGCGGTCAAATGCCATCACTGAGAGTAAGAAGATTGAGCTACCACCCAAGAAATGAAAAAAGAAGATCTGGGTCATGCATCCCTGGTAGGAGATGGTTTTGGCTTTAGATAGGAAGTCAACCAGCATCTTGGGGGCAGTGACTGAGGAGTAGCAGAGATCCAAAACAGCCAGGTTAGAGAGTAGGAAATACATGGGAGTGTGGAGCCGAGTGTCAGAGGTCACTATAATTATAATGAGCAGGTTACCCATAACAGTTGTTATATAAACAATCAGGAACACAAGGAACAGAAAACCCTGCAGCTCCTGAACCTGTGAGAGTCCCAAGAGGACAAACTCAGTCACGCTAGTGAGATTCTCTGCTTCCATAGCATCTTTCTAACACACCTAGAGAGAAAACACACCATTAAATACAAACACACACACACACACACACACACACAAAGACACAAACACACAAGCCTTGCCCTTATAAATGTTAATGGTCAGGATTTACTGGATCAGTAAAAATTTTGACCCATCATTCCTTCTGGATAAAGTCCCTATTTTAGATTATTGGGCATTAAGGAGGAGGAAGAGGCAGAGGAGGAAATTAAGGGTAAGAGGGATTGATTCTCTAGGGCTTTCCAAGATCAAGGGCTCTAGTTTCAATGGCTAAGAGAATGTTAGTGAATAGGTCCATGAAACAGAAATTTCTCTATAAAAAAAATGAAAAAGTTGTGAGGGGATGCACAGAGGAAGTATGATCTGAGTCCAGCGTGGTCCTTTCAATTGAAATAATATTGATTAAGCCTTTACAATATGCAAGGCATTGCACTAATCATTGGTGATAGAAAGACAGAAATAAAATAGTCTCTGCCTTCAACATTTTACTTGAGATGAGGCATAGGAAATGTTCACAGTTAAGTATGATAAGACAGGGGGTAGGGTGGAGAAGGACAAATCCAAAGAAGTGCTCTGTTAATATTTGAAAAGAGCACACAGGGAAGATCAAAGGAAAACAATATAAAAGTGGTGTTACCTGAGCTAAGCCTTAAAGGAAGATAAGAAATCTTATAGATTTGGGCAGGGGGTGGGGGAGCATCAAAGAATAATACATTTTGGTGATGGGGTGTGAACAGCTTGAATGAAAGTTTTGAGATGGCACAGGAGACATCAGTTCAAGGAACAGAAACTAAGTTTGTTTAAAATGTATGTATGCATGAAAAGTATATATGAAGAGAAGTAAGGTGAAATTAGGCTTAAAAGGTAGACTGATATCAGATTGCACCTTAAATGTTAGACTACAGGTTTTACATTTTGTCCTGAAGGCAGTTAGATTCCCCTGAAAGATTTTGAGTAGCAGGGACATAGTTAAACCTGGGCTTTTAGCAAACTATTTTCACAGCTGTGGTGAAGGATGCATTGAAGAGAAGAGAGGAGGCAGGGAGATCAATTAGGAAGTAATTTTGGTAGCCCAGGCGGACAGCGATGAGGGCCCTAGCTCGGGTGATGGCAGTGTGAGTGAAGAGAAGCAGATAGACTTGAAAGAAATTATGGCGGTAGAAGCTGGGGGAGAATCAGGAGAGGTTTCCCACAGGATACGTCTTTGAGCTGCTCTATGGAAGAGGCCCTCCTGCTTACATGAACACTCTGAGGTTGGGTCCCAGATAGGGAGAGTCATAGAGCAGGATAAGGTACCATGAGAGCCACAGATGTCTCTGAGATGCTCACCAAGCACCTATCTCTTTCTTGACTCTTAGTAAACATGAAAACGGAGATATTCCATGAGACAAATAAAAATAGTGTGCATTTGTGTGCTGATACCATGAAAAAAAGTGAAGTGAGGGAAGATAGAATGAGAATATTCTGAAGTGAGGGATGAATCTAATCTGAAGCAGCCATAGGAACACTAAGAAGAGAAATAACAGAATTAATTGGGAAGTAATATCCAATCAGGTTCATGAGATAAATGAGCTGAAGGAACAGAGGGCAATGTAGAAAGAGGTATGAAAAGGAAATACAGAAAATGTGGATGGAGAGAGAGAAAAGAGAGAGGGGGGTGGCTAGGTGGCGCACTGGACAGGTGTCAGGAGAACCTGAGTTCTCATCTGGCTTCAGACACTTAACACTTACTAGCCATGTGATCTTGGGCAAGTCACTTAAGCCCTAATGCCCTGCCTTTCCCCATCCAAAAAGGAAAAAAAGAAAGAAAAGAGCGAGATGCTGCACCACAGAGAAAGTGGGAAAGAAAGTGGGGAGAAGATGGAGAATGTGAGGGAATGAAACTGACAGGAAGAGATAGAGGACTGACTTGATCTGGTATGAACTATTTGAGATGTCTATGAATTGTGTGCTCCTTCTTAGGGAGGACAGTATGATTTGTGTGATCTGTGTTTTTGCATAACTTCTGTCCCATATTCTCCCTCTATTTCATAATTGTGGCTCTGTTTGTTCACCAGAACCTTGGTTCCTACATGCAACAGAAACTAGACACATTACTACTCATCCTTGTCTTCCAACCTCCATCCTCACTCCCATCAAAGCCACTTCATTCCTCATTGCCCTCACCTCTGACATCTTGCAGTGGTGTGCAGGAACTAGCTCATATTGGCTCAAGAGAGCCAATTCTTAATTCTCATTGTGAGTACACTTTGGAAATCAAATGTAGGAAATGCTTCAAAAAACAGGATGGGACTTATTGTTTTGATGTTGTCTAATTTTAAGAAAGGGATAGGGAAAAGATAATAATCCATATTATGTATTATGGGGGCTTGGGGGCATTGGTAACTTTTTTATTTTAGACTTAAATACAAAATGAGAAAAGGGGAAAAGACTTTGCCATATACACAGCAGACCATAAGAGAGTATTTGATGTAAAATAACAAATGTCCATTTCAGAAAAACCTATATAATATATACTACACATTGTTTTCAAAGCTGCCCAGCTTTTCTTTGTTTTTTCTTTGGTTGGTTTTCTCTTATTCTCTGCTGTGCTCTTTTTACATTTTTCTTCTGCCCCCCACACCTCCCATCCTTAGGAAGCCTATAATTAAGGGGGAATGGATACACACACACTACACACATAGACACACCCATGCACATACATATATACACACAGAAATATTCATAGATATCTATAAACATACATATGTATACATTTGTATACTCATAAACATATATGTAAGACTGTACTATGTTTATTCTACCTGTCATCTGTTTATCTGAAGATGGAGAGCATCTTCCTTCATAGCTCCTAGTCTTTCTATGTTTTTTTAATCAACCAGCTCATCATTTCCTACACCACAGCAATATTCCAGCTCAATCTCATCCTATCTGAGAAATTGTCTATGGAAGTTTTTCTCCAATTTTCTGCCTGTCTTCTATTCTCGCCTACATAGATTTTATTTAATTCAATAAATTTAATAAGTATTTGAATATTTATTATTCAATAAATAATTGAAATTATCTTTTTATACTTCAGCAATGCTCACTCTTATAATATAGTTTAAGATCTGATACTGCTGAATCAACTTCTTTTGCATCTTTTACCTGGTTCCTTTGAATTTTCTGACATTTTACTCTTCAAAATGAACTTTGGTATTATTATTTCTAACTCAGTAAAATAATTTTTAGTTATTCCATTGGAATGACATTGAATAAATAGATTAATTACATAAAATTGTCATTTTAAATATTATATTGACTTTGCTTCCCATGAGCAATAAATATTACCTCAGTTATTTATGTTTGAATTTATTTGTGTGAAAAGTGTTTATGTTTATATTCATATAGTTCCTGTGTCTCTTTTGGGAGGTATATGCTCAGGTGTTTTACACTGTCCAGCTATTTTAAATGGTCTAAAACAATACTGAATAATAATGTTGACCAGATTATATTTAAAATATTAATATTGAGTAAATATTAATGTTAAATATTTACTAACACATACTTGCTTTTATGTCTCCTATAAGTGCTGCCTTGAACCCCCAATTACAAACATGAAAAAAAAAGGAATGTGATGATGAGATTCTGTGGGCCCCTCACTTACCTCTCGTCCAGAATGGAAAGTGAGATTTAGGACTTACCATCCTTAAAGACATGCCACAGCTTTAACATCTCCCTGATGATTATCCTAAAATCACACATTCGAAAGCTGGGCATCACATCTTAGAGGATACCCAAGAGAGAAAATTATTGACTTAAGTACAAAAATGAGGACTGAGTAATAGTGTTTCCAGAGGCAGAGGAACAGTGGGATTTATTTTTTTTAAGTGTCAGAATGATTGCATCACACAGTTTTTCAATTACCTTTATAAAATAATACCACCAAGGACATTATAAATTGTAGGACTTCTGGTTTCTAGAAATAGAAGTATCAGGAAGTGTGACAGTTCCTTCAAATGAGATGAACCTCCAGGGAGATTTGCAAGCAACAATCCAAGGGCTTTTAGACATTTAGCGGTGCAGTTAGCACCAGGGACAGGACCAGGTTTTTTACTTGTCACCTTAGATGACTACATGAAACATGAAAACCCAGTCAAATAATTAGAATTTGAAGTTTGGGGCAGGGAGGAAGTAAGGGAGATGTTGTGTGAATGTGCAAATCATATCAAATAATTGGGCTGGCTGCTTTCTCACATTGACATGACTGTTTGACCGATGATAAAACTGTTTTGCAGCTGCTCTGGTACTTGGCAGACTCTACCTCTTTATCAGGTGAGAAAGAAAAGAAAAGATCATGACATGCTAAAGCAAGCAAAGGCCACTAATAATCTCCTTGAATCCATGCTTATTAATAGGCAGGGCCTGAAGGAAGAGTTGTCAGCTGTTTACATAAGATACATGGAGATCATAAGATGAAAGGATCACAGAATCACAGATTTAGGGCTGGCAGGGGCTTTCTGGCCAGATGGTCCAATTTCTTCATTTAATAGTTGAAGAACCTGAGGCCTGTGAAGCTGAAGGGACTTGCCCAAGGTCCTCTCCCCCAAAGTTCTCTTTTCCTTTTTGCTTCCATGGTGCCTGGAAAAATTCACTATGCACAGGGAGACAAAACCATGGAAGGATGAGAGGGATTGCGGGGGAGTGGGGGTTGTGGGCAGTCAGGTAGCTTTGCTGGAGCATAAAGTTTATTGTGTGGAGTAATGTGAGAAGACTGGAAAGGCCTTGAAGAGGCTGGAAAGGGTGACATTGCATTGGGAAATTTCCAGGAAAAGGAGTTTGAATTTTAGTTTGTAGGCAATTGGCAGCCTCTGAAAATTTTCAAGAAGCATAGTGAAGTCACTAGATCTTAGCACAAGGACAATTACTCTGGTAGAGATATAACGGATGGATTAGAAAGAAGAGTAGGGCACAAGACTTTTTAGGAGGCTAGTTCAGTTGTGCATTCAGTTAATAATGAAAGTTCAAATCGGGTCAAACCAAAAGTAATGGATGGGAGGGGGAATAGGCAAGATATATTGTAGAATGAGAATAAATGAAACTTGGTAACTGATCAACTATAAAAGGCAAAAAGGAAGAATATGTTATAGAAACTTTTCATTAAGAGAAAAAGACAGCATTCTGTGAAATTCTTTCTACAGCACAAATATGGTCCCAGTTCCAAAAACCAGAGAAAGGTAAAGTAAAACAAGGAACCATTGGTGCTTGTTAGCATAATTAATTATAATTTTAAAATAAAATACTGGCAAGTAGAATAGGGACATATATAAAATTATTTACTTTGTGCAAAGATGCTCAATGATAGGGAAGCAATTAACACATTAAATCACATGAATAGTGAAAATCATTTAATTAAATGTAAATAGTTACAAAGCAAACTTAATTAGCTGTACCTAGGATTAGTGATAAATTTATAATAAATCATTTCAAATCTAATCATAATATCAAGAGATGCACATAAATCTTTTACAAAATATAAATTATCTTCTATATTATAAAATAAAAATATCTGGGAATGAAAAGATTTTTCCCTAATATAATAAAATAAAATTTTCTGACTCCTAGGGTTAAGACTATGCATAATGGACAAATATCAGTATCTTTCAAGTTAAGAGCAGCATGGAAACAAAGGTGACCATTCTCATCATTCTTATTTGACAAAGTTGTGCTACTGAGAGCTATAATAATAATCCAAGAAATAACTGGTGACCAAAAGGTTGCTTTGAGTTCTCTCTACACATGAATGATATGATTGTTTCTTTAGAAACCCCAAGAGAATCAGCAAGAAATATTAAAGATATAAGTGGCTTCAGACAAGTAACCAGTCATAAAACAAGCCCACAAGAAATCATCAGCATTTCAATATATCATTAACCAAAATCAGGAACATCAGTAGAAAGAAAATTGTTATTTCACACAACCATGAAGTGTATTAAATATCTATGTAGGAGTCAGCCCAGGAAGATACACATATGCATGATTTGTATAAATACAAAAAATATATATTATAAAAATAAAGGAAGAAAGGAAAAATTGGAAAAACTAATATAGTATAAAGAACAATACTACACAATTTAATTTCCAGTTTTATTACTATAAAAATCAAAATGTTAATAAGGTACTTCAAAGAGTTTTTGTTTTGTTTTGTTTTTGCTTTTTTGGAGGGCAATTGGGGTTAATTAACTTGCCTAAGGGCACACGGCTAGGTTTTTTTTGTTTGTTTGTTTGTGTGTGTTAAGTGTCTGAGGCCAGATCTGAACTCAGGTCCTTCTGACTCCAGGGCCGGTGCTCTACTCACTGAGCCCCCTAGCCGCCCCCCAAAGAGTTTTTTATATTTCTATGCTTTTTGAAGCAGTGAGAGAACCACTAAATGTGCTGATTTAGAACAGAGGTTCCCAAACTTATTTGTCCCACAGTCTCCTGGAATTGTGCATATTTTGACCCCTTAATGTTTTATATTTTAAATTTAATTTTTAAAATTAAAATTAAATTAAAAATTTTAATGGTGCATCTTTAATAATTTGTTGCAAATTCGTGGATTTTTTTCCTATATTGAAATTTTGATGACATATTTGTCCATCATGTAACCATATAGTATTGTATTATAAACAAGTCATTACACAAATTCCTGTCATTGCATGCTGGACTTCCCAAAAATGTACCACAAGCTTGCCTAGCAACACTTGCTTGTTAAGCCCTGTCAGTGAACTTGACAGCTGATTGGTTAAAACTTGGTGTTTTGTGTGTTTTTTGAAAAAAAATATAATCACTATGACTTTAACTCTGTTATACAACATGCTAAATATGCATGAAAGGTTTTTCAAAATATTCTTCTCTTCTTTTCATTCCTTATGCTTCCACTATCCTCTCATTTTTATTCAACACTCCCACAATTACAGCCAAGGCTACTACCACCTCCCAAGATCATTCCAGTGCCCCACCAGTGGGTGGAATCTCCCATTTTTAGAATCTGTGAGGAGACAAAAGTGTAGCTGTACAAAAATATTCCTTTTAGTAATATGTGTAATAGAAAAAAAGAACCTGGAACAAAACACATACCCAACCAGTGATCCCAACTAGGGAATGATCAAACACATTATGGAACATCATTGACCATTAAGGGCTTATGAATATGATGAATTCAAAGAAATATAGGAAGACACAAAGTAATGCAGAATGAAAATAACAGAAGAAAGGAATGATATAATACTGACTAAACTATGGAAATGAAACTATTAATAACAATAAAAGTCAGGATAAATTCAGAGCACAACTTCAGTGTCTTCTTAGAGTTAGTACATGCACTTTTATTTCTTTCAATAGAGTGTGAAAATGTGCATTAAAAATTTTACAGTCATTGTTTTTTTGTTTTAAAACATATATTTCACAATGTGATCTATTTTAACAAACACAAATTGTAGGACCAATGGCAAAAAATAATAACAAAAACAACCCAAAAACCCCAAAAATTAAGATGGGGAAATTCAAGTTGGATATGAGTTCATGTATAAAAGGAATAGGAATTTTAGCAAAATGCAACCTGAGTCAATAGTATGGTATAGTCACCAAAAAAGCTAATGTAAATTAAGATCACATAGTTAGAAATATAGAGAAAGAAAACTGTATTTGTCCCATGTAACTGTACTTTAAACTGACCACATCTAGAAGTGTGTATTCTCATCTTGACTTGACATTTTGGAAAAGAAGTTGAACAAATAGGATACCATTTGGAGGGAGGGTTATCAAAATGGTTTGGGGCCTGAAATCAGTAGTAAACAAGGGTTAGTTGAAAGAATTGAAGATGTTTAACATTAGAGAAAAGGATAGTTAAGGAGGATATTATCGGTGTTGGTTTATGTTTGAAGTCCTGGAATGTAGATGAAAGGTTAGGCTTATTTTGCCTATCCACAGAGAGCACAATGAAGATAGAGACAGAGAAGTTACAGAGAAGCAGTTAAGGAAGTAATTATTTCAGGAGGTAATGAGCTCCCCATCACTGGAGGTCTGCAAAAGGAAGTTAAATGAACACTTGTGGCATTCCAAGTGTAGAGTGAATTCATGATACAGGTATGTGTTGGGCTAACTGACCTCTGTGGTAACTCTTACCTTAAGTATTCTATGATTCTGTATGTAGGAAGCAGTATTACCTTGGGTGATACTATTGGGTAAGTCACCTAACCTTTCTGTTTCTTCATCTGTAATATGGAGACAAGTAATACTAATGCTCTACATAACTTCTATAATTGAAGGAACCATACATGTACCAAAGTGCATGTGGATGAACCACTTTGAACGGCGTAGTGGCAAGAAAGCAGAACTTCATTTCAATAAGGGTTGTAACTCTATCTCTGAAGTTGACTGTGCAAGCATTACTGAGTCACACCAGCTCAATGACACCAAGCTCCTCTTCTGGGAAGTAAAGACAAAAATATATTGTCATATACCCTATTCTAGGCAGTTATAAGGAAAATACCCTGGAACTTTGAAGCATTATATAAATGTATATTATTAATTTGAATTATTCTATTATATATCCTATTTCATAATACTTTAATTTAATATTACATCATATTATTAATTCAAATTATTTCATTGTGTATCATCTTTCCCCTTGAAACTCCGCTTCTGGTTCTGTGGACTTAACAACATTTCCCCTGCTGCCTCTCTCCCTGGAATTTTCCTTCACCTGTCTAGTCTCTTTCTGCCATTGATGAAATCCTCCATTTTAGGCAGGGTCCCAGACTAGCCATTTTTCATTACCCTCCTAACTCTGCTTCTAACTGTCCATATTTTGCTACCATGTATCAGTTATCTTCTCACCCTAATAAATTGCTCCACCTCTCCTGCCCTTTTTTCTTTCCCATGGATGAGTTCCTCCCTAAGCCTCCACTTTTGGGAGAGACCCAGGCTGGTCATCCACTATTGGCCTCCTGTTTCTGCTTATAACTCTTCAGACTTAGCCACTGTGCCCAGCACATAGTAAGTGTCTAATAAATACTTGTTGCTGGGGCGGCTAGGGGGCGCAGTGAGTAGAGCACAGGCCCTGGAGTCAGAAGGACCTGAGTTCGGATCTGGCCTCAGCCACTTAACCCACACAAACAAAAACGTAGCCGTGTGGCCTTGGGCAAGTTGCTTAACCCCAATTGCCCTGAAAAATAAATAAATAAATGCTTGTTGCACATTTGTCTGCCATTATTGTCACATATTTACTCCAAAATGGCTCTTTCTAGGGTACTTTTTCAATGAAACACATACACACACACACACACACACACACACACACACACACACACAAACACCATAGGAAAGAAAGACAGTGACAGGATTAGAAACAGATAAAAGAGAACTAGAAATAGACTTACAGAATTGTGGAATGTAGCTATCCAGCTCACACTCTGAAAAGAATCTTTACTATAACATATGCAACAAGTGGTGTTACACTCTGCCAGAAGGTCTTCAGTGGGGGGCAACCCACTACCTCCTGACATAATACATGCTATTTTTCTATGGCATTAACTGTTAGGAAATATGTTTCCCAATACTGAGGTCAAATTTTCCACTTTTCAACTTCTACTCATTTTTCTAGAATGCCAAGATCTTTTTGAATACTAGTTGTCATTCAATTCAAGAATTACAGAAGTTGCCTATTAAACATTTTACTAAGTTCTATGTCAACTTTATCTTTGTATTTTCAGAGAGGGGAAGTCAAGGCATTAGGGATTAAGTGATTTGCCCAAGGTCACAAAGATTGTAAGTTTGTCCAGTGTCTGAGCCCATATTTTAACTCAGGTACTCCTGACTCCAGGTCTGGTGCTCTTCTCACTGTGCCACTGAGCTGCCCCCAAAGTTAACTCTATGTACAACATTCTCTTAATCTTCCAGTTTTGTAACCCATCAATAAAGGAAATGAAGTTAGGCTGAGAACTTTATCTCAATGAGGCTATACTGCTTCTGTGTGATGAATACTTTCTTTCCCAGATATTCACCAATCATCTCCTTAATAATTAGTTCTAGGGGCGGCTAGGTGGCACAGTGAGTAGAGCGCCGGCCCTGGAGTCAGAAGGACCTGAGTTCGGATCCGGCCTCAGACACTTAACCCACGCAAACAAAAACCTAGCCATGTGACCTTGGGCAAGTTACTTAACCCCAATTGCCCTAAAAGGGGCGGCTAGGTGGCGCAGTGAGTAAGAGTGCCGGCCTCGGAGTTGGGATGACCCGAGACCAAATCCGGCCTCAGAAAATGAGCACCCACACATAAATAATGACTAGCCGTGTAACCTTGAGCAAGTTACTTAACCCCAATTGCTTAAAAATATATATATATATATATATATATATATATATATATATAATTAGTTCTAGAATTTTTGCCAGGATTGAGGTCAGGTTTACTGATTTATAGTTTGCAGACACTTTTCTCTTTTCTTTTTTAAAAACTAGGAAACCTTTGCCTTTCTATAGTCATTCAGGAACAAGAGATTTGATCAAGATCAAGAGTCTTCTCCACAATCTTTCAAATATCATGGACATCTCAGCAGTAATATCCACCAGTTCTTTGGCTTGAAACACAGAGAAATCACTAGAGACAGACAAAGACAAGAACAGAGATGAAGACAAAGACAGAAAATGGAAATGTTGACTTTTGTGGAGAAGACCTCCAAGCTACATTCTTTTCTTCATAACTGATTCACCTTAGGCATCTCACACACACCCTCTGCATCTCAATTTTCTTGTTCACCACAAATCTCTCATATTGGACATAAAGTCTCCTGAACTCCTCTTAGAAATCTGAATGGCAGAAGAATTACTAGAAAGAAGAATAACATGTTCTAAAGCTATACAAGGAAGCATTTTGGAGATAACAGAAGGGATGAAAATGCTCAGACATTCCTAGGATATAAGTATAAAGAGTCAGGATAGTATAACTTTAGTGTGATGGTAGTTAAGAGACAAGTCATTTGTCTTTGTAATTTGTATTGATGCCACAAGTAGCTATTCATAATCAATACACCACAAATGGTTTAGTTTATACTTCTCTTCTTAGAGTGGTGCAGAATTCTTACATAAAAAACCATTCATCTTTTATTCCATCCTTGTAACATGCTTATGCATGATATTGGGGAAAAGAGTAGAATTAGAGTAGATGGTAAAGGAAATGTAAGATAAAGTTGCCTGTTTTCTATATGGGTTAGTCGAAGGCTAGAAGAGGTGAAATGACTTACCCAAAGTCAACTAACATGAATTTCACTCATTCTACAAATCACTGGATACTTTCCTAACCTCTTAATGGCAGACCTCATCTCCTGATTCCTGAGAGTATAAATCATGGGATTAAGCATGGGAGTGATGACTGTATAGCTGATGGAGACAGCCTTATCCATAGGGAAGGACGTGAAAGGCCGAGCATAGATGTAGATACACGGTACAAAGATCAAAGACACCACAATGATGTGGGTAGTACAAGTGGAAGAGGCTTTGCGTCTCCCCTCCCCTGAATGAGATCTCAGCATTACCAAGATGACTGTGTAGGAAGCTAGGAGGATGAGGAACCAAATAAGAACCAACATCCCACTATTGGTAATCATGAGGAGCTCTAGGAAAGAAGTGTCTGTGCAGGCAAGTCTCAAGACTTGGGGGACATCACAATAAAAGTTATCCAGGAGGTTGGGGCCACAGAAAGGCAAGGGGAGCAGGAGAACAAGCTGGACAATGGAGTGGACAAAGCCTCCTAACCAGGCAGCCACCACCAGCCCAAAACACATCTGAGGATTCATGATGGTGACATAATGGAGGGGCCGGGAGATGGCAATATAGCGGTCAAATGCCATCACTGAAAGGAAGAAGACTGTACCACCACCCAAGAGATGGAAAAAGAAGATTTGGGTCATGCATCCCTGGTAGGAGATGGTTTTGGCTTTAGATAGGAAGTCAACCAGCATCTTGGGGGCAGTGACTGAAGAGTAGCAAAGATCTATAACAGCCAGGTTACGGAGTAGGAAATACATGGGAGTGTGGAGCCGAATGTCAGAGGTCACTATAGTTATAATGAGCAGGTTGCCCATAACAGTTGTTATGTAGACAATCAGGAACACAAGGAACAGAAAACCCTGCAGCTCCTGAGCCTGTGAGAGTCCCAAGAGGACAAACTCAGTCACGCTAGTGAGATTCTCTGCTTCCATAGCATCTTTCTATCACACCTAGAGAGAAAACACACCATTAAATACAAACACAGAAAAACACACACACACACACACACACACACAAGCCTTGCCCTTATAAATGTTAATGGTCAGGATTTACTGGATCAGTAAAAATTTTGACCTATCATTTTTATGTATAAAGTTCCTATTTTAGAATCTCATGCATTATGGAGGAGGAGGAGGCAAAGAGGATAAGAAGGGAAAGAAGGGTTGATTCTCTAGGGCTTTCCAAGATCAAATGGTCTAGGTGCAATGGCTAAGAGAACGTTAGTGAATAAGTCCACGAAACAGAAATTTCTCTATAAAAAATAAAAAAGTAGTGAGGGGATGCACAGAGGAAGTATGATCTGAGTCCAGTGTGGTCCTTTCAATTGAAATAACATTGATTAAGCCTTTAAAATATGCAAGACATTGCACTAATCATTGGTGATAGAAAGACAGAAATAAAATAGTCTCTGCCTTCAAACAGTTTACTTGAGATGGAGGATAGGAAATGTACACAGATAAGTATAAGACAGGGGGTAGGGTGGAGAAGGACAAATCCAAAGAGGTGTTCTGTTAATATTTGAAAAGAGCACACATGGAAGATCAAAGGAAAACTATACAAAAGTGGTGTTACCTGAGCTAAGCCTTAAAGGAAGATAATAAATCTTGTAAATTTGGGCAGGGGGTGGAGGACCATCAAAGAATAATACATTTCAGGGAGAAGGTGTGAACAGCTTGTATGAAAGTTTTGAAGCAGCACAGGAGACATCAGGTTCAGTTCAAGGAACAGCTACTGTTTGTTTGAAAAGTATGTATGTATGTAAATATGTATGAAAAGCACCTATGAAGAGAAGTAAGGTGAAATTAGGCTTAAAAGGTAGATGGATGTGAGATTGAACCTTAAATGTTAGACTATGGGTTTTACATTTTGTCCTGAAGGCAGTTAGATTCCCCTGAAAGATTTTGAGTAGCAGGGACATAGTTAAACCTGGGCTTTTAGCAAACTATTTTCACAGCTGTGGTGAAGGATGCGTTGAAGAGAAGAGAGGAGGCAGGGAGATCAATTAGGAAGTAATTTTGGCAGCCCAGGCGGACAGCGATGAGGGCCCTAGCTCGGGTGATGGCAGTGTGAGTGAAGAGAAGTAGATAGACTTGAAAGAAATTATGGGGGTACAAGCTGGAGGAAAATCAGGAGAGGTTTCCCACAGGATACGTCTTTGAGCTGCTCTATGGAAGAGGCCCTCCTGCTTACATGAACACTCTGAGGTTGGGTCCCAGATAGGGAGAGTCATAGAGCAGGATAAGGTACCATGAGAGCCACAGATGTCTCTGAGATGCTCACCAAGCCTCACACCTATCTCTTTCTTGACTCTTAGTAAACATGAAAATGGAGATATTTCATGAGACAAATAAAAATAGTGTGCATTTGTGTGCTGATACCATGAAAAAAAGTGAAGTGAGGGAAGATAGAATGAGAATATTCTGAAGTGAGGGATGAATCTAATCTGAAGCAGCCATAGGAACACTAAGAAGAGAAATAACAGAATTAATTGGGAAGTAATATCCAATCAGGTTCATGAGATAAATGAGCTGAAGGAACAGAGGGCAATGTAGAAAGAGGTATGAAAAGGAAATACAGAAAATGTGGATGGAGAGAGAGAAAAGAGAGAGGGGATGGCTAGGTGGCGCACTGGACCAGGTGTCAGGAGAACCTGAGTTCTCATCTGGCTTCAGACACTTAACACTTACTAGCCATGTGATCTTGGGCAAGTCACTTAAGCCCTAATGCCCTGCCTTTCCCCATCCAAAAAGGAAAAAAAGAAAGAAAAGAGCGAGATGCTGCACCACAGAGAAAGTGGGAAAGAAAGTGGGGAGAAGATGAAGAATGTGAGGGAATGAAACTGACAGGAAGAGATAGAGGACTGACTTGATCTGGTATGAACTATTTGAGATGTCTATGAATTGTGTGCTCCTTCTTAGGGAGGACAGTATGATTTGTGTGATCTGTGTTTTTGCATAACTTCTGTCCCATATTCTCCCTCTATTTCATAATTGTGGCTCTGTTTGTTCACCAGAACCTTGGTTCCTATATGCAACAGAAACTAGACACATTACTACTCATCCTTGTCTTCCAACCTCTATCCTCACTCCCACCAAAGCCACTTCATTCCTCATTGCCCTCACCTCTGACATCTTGCAGTGGTGTGCAGGAACTAGCTCATATTGGCTCAAGAGAGCCAATTCTTAATTCTCATTGTGAGTACACTTTGGAAATCAAATGTAGGAAATGCTTCAAAAAACAGGATGGGACTTATTGTTTTGATGTTGTCTAATTTTAAGAAAGGGATAGGGGAAAGATAATAATCCATATTATGTATTATGGGGGCTTGGGGGCATTGGTAACTTTTTTATTTTAGACTTAAATACAAAATGAGAAAAGGGGAAAAGACTTTGCCATATACACAGCAGACCATAAGAGAGTATTTGATGTAAAATAACAAATGTCCATTTCAGAAAAACCTATATAATATATACTACACATTGTTTTCAAAGCTGCCCAGCTTTTCTTTGTTTCCATGTTGGTTTTCTTTTATTCTCTGCTGTGAACTTTTTACTTTTTCCTTCTGCCTCTCCACCCCCACCCCCCATCCTAAGGAAGGCTACAATTAAGGGTGGATGGACACACACACACACACACACACACATACACATAAATATCTATAGATATCTATAAACACACACACATGTACACATGTATACTCATACACACACACACACACATATATATATATATATATATATATATGACTGTACAATGGTTATTCCACCCGTCATCTGTTTATCTGAAGATGGAGAGCATTTTCCTTCATAGCTCCTAGTCTTTCCGGTTTTTTAAATCAATCAGGTCAATCAACCACAGCAATATTCCAAATCAATAACATCCTATCTGAGAAATTGTCTATGAAAGTTTTCCCCCAATTTTCTGCATGCCTTCTATTCTCGCCTACATAGATTTTATTTAATTCAATAAATTCAATAGTGTTTGAATATTTATTATTCAATAAATAATTGAAATTATCCTTTTTATACTTCAACAACGCTCACTCTTATAATATGGTTTAAGACCTGATACTGCTGAATCTACTACTTCTATATCTTTTATACTGGTTTCTTTGAAATTCCTGACATTTTGCTCTTACAAATGATCTTTGGTATTATTATTTCTAACTCAGTAAAATAATTTTTAGTAATTCCATTGGGATGATATTGAATAAGTAGATTAGTTATGTAAAATTGTCATTTTAAATATTATATTGACTTTACTGTCCCATAAGCAGTAAGTATTACTTCAATTATTTATATATGTATTTATTTGTGTAAAAAGTGTTTATGTTTATGTTCATATAGTTCTTGTGTCTCTTTTGGCAGGTACATGCTCAGGTATTTTATACTGTCCAGCTATTTCAAATGGTCTAAAACAATATTATATAATATTTTTGACCAGATTACATTTAAAATATTAATATTGAATGAATATTAATGTTAAATATTTACTAACACATGCCTGCCTTGGTGCCTCCTGTAGGTGCTGCCTTGGACCCCCAATTTCAAACGTGAAAAAAGAAATGTAATGATGTGATTCTATGGGCCCTTCACTTACCTCTACTCCAGAATGGAAGATTAGATTTGGGACTGAACATCCTCAAGACGTGCCACAGTTTTAACATCTCTCTAACATTCACCCCAAATTCACACATGCACAAGCTGGGCATCACATTTGAGAGGATACCCAAGAGAGAAAATTGGCTTAAATCCAAAAATGAGAACTAAGGAATTGTGTTTGCAGAGGAAGAGGAACAGAGGGATTTATTAAAAGAAAAAAAGTGTCAGAATGATTGCATCACACAGTTTTTCAGTGGCCTTCTATAGAATAATACCACCAAAGACATTACAAATTGTAGGACTTCTGGTGTATAGAAATAGAAGTATACAGAAGTGTGACAGTCCCTTCAAATGAGATGAACCCCTAGGGAGACTTACAAGGAACAACCCAAAGGCTTTTAGATGTTTAGCTGTCCGGTCAGCACCATGGACAGGACCAGGTTTTTTACTTGTCACCTTAGATGACTACATGAAACATGAAAACCCAGTCAAATAATTAGAATTTGTAGTTTGGGGCAGGGAGGAAGTAAGGGAGATGTTGTGTGAATGTGCAAACCATACCAAATAATTGGGTTGGCTGCTTTCTCACACTGACATGACTGTTTGACCATTCATCAAACTGTTTTGCAGCTACTCTGGCACTTGGTAGACTTTACCTCTTTATCAGGTGAGAAAGAAAAGAAAAGATAAGATAGTGACATACTAAAGCAAACAAAGGACACTAATAATCTTCTTGAATCCATGCTTATTAATAGGCAGGGCCTGAAGGGAGAGTTGTCAGCTGTTTACGTAAGATACATGGAGGTCATAAGATGAAAGGATCACAGAATCACAGATTTAGGGTTGGCAGGGGCTTTCTGGCCAGATGGTCCAATTCTTTTATTTAATAGTTGAAGAACCTGAGCCTTATGAAGCTGAAGGGACTTGCCCAAGGTCCTCTCTCCCAAAGTTCTCTTTTCCTTTTTGCTTCTACAGTGCCTGGAAAAATTCATCATGCACAGGGAGACAAAACCATGGTGGGATGAGAGGGATTGGAGTCGGGGGCGGGGGGGTTTGTGGGCAGAGAGTCAGGTAGTTTTGCTGGAGCATAAAGTTTATTGTGTGGAGTGATGTGAGAAGACTGGAAAGGACTTGAAGAGGCTGAAAAGGGTGACACTGCATTGAGAAAGTCTTATTTCCAGGAAAAGGAGTTTGAACTTTAGTTTATAGGCAGTTGGCAGCCTCTGAAAATTTTCAAGAAGTATAGTGAAGTGATTAGATCTTAGCACAAAGACAATTAGTCTGGTAGAGATATAAAGGATGGATTAGAAAGAAGAGAAAGGGCACAAGACCTTTTAGGAGGCTATTTCAGAAGTGCATTCAAAGTGCAGAAAGTTCAAACTGGGCAAGTCAAAAGTAATGGAAGGGAAGGGAAAGAGGCAAGATATATTGTAGAATGAGAATAAATGAAACTTGGTAACTGATCAACTATAAAAGGCAAAGGAGGGGCGGCTAGGTAGCGCAGTGAATAGAGCACCGGCCCTGGAGTCGGGAGGACCTGAGTTCAAATCCGGCCTCAGACACTTACAACAAACAAACAAAAAAACTAGTTGTGTGATGTTGGGCAAGTCACTTTACCCCAATTGCCCTCCAAAAAGCAAAAAAAAAAAATTAAAGTAGGAGCAACTAAGTGGCAACAGTGAGTAAGAGTGCTGGCCCTGGAGTTGGGACGACCCAGGATCCGATCTGGCCTCAGAAAATGAGCACCCACACATAAATAATGACTGGCCGTGTAACCTTGAGCAAGTTACTTAACCCCAATTGCTTTTAAAAAAAAAAGGCAAAGGAGGAAGAATCTATGTTATAGAAACTTTTCATTAAGAGAAAAAGACAGCACTCTGTGAAATTCTTTCTACAGCACAAATATGGTCTCTGTTTCAAAAACCAGAGAAAGATAAAGTAAAACAAGGGACCACTGGTTCTTCTTAGCATAATTAATTAAACTTTTAGATAAAACACCAGCAAGTAGAATAGGGACATATATAAAATTATTCATTTTGTGCAAAAATATTCAATGTTAGGGAAGCAATTAACATATTAAATGATATTAACAATAAAAATCATTTAATTAAATGTAAATAGTTACAAAGCAAACTTAATTAGTTGTACCTATCATTCATGTTAAATTTATAATAAACCATTTCAAATCTAATCATAATATCAAGAGATGCACATAAATCTTTTACAAAATATAAATTCTCTTCTATATTAAAAAATAAAAATATCTTGGAATGAAAAGATTTTTACCTTAATATAATAAAACAAATTTTCCTGCCTCCTCGGGTTAAAACTATGCATAATGGACTAATATCAGTATGTTTCATGTTAAGAACAACAGGGAAACTAAAGTGACCATTCTCATCATTCTTGTTTGACCAAGCTGTGCTACTGAGAGCTATAATAATAATCCAAGAAATAATTGTTGACCAAAAGTTTGCTCACTTTGAGTTCTCTCCACACATGAATAATATGATAGTTTCTTTAGAAATCCCAAAAGAACCAGCAAGATATATTCAAGGTATAAATGGCTTCAGAAAAGTAACGTTATAAAACAAGCCCACAAG
Source organism: Gymnobelideus leadbeateri (assembly GCA_011680675.1). Lineage (NCBI taxonomy): Eukaryota > Metazoa > Chordata > Mammalia > Diprotodontia > Petauridae > Gymnobelideus > Gymnobelideus leadbeateri. The sequence goes on from WOXC01001049.1 coordinate 160,813, forward strand.
AAATCATCAGCATTTCAATATTATCATTAACCAAAATCAGGAATAGTAGTAGAAAGAAAAATGTTATTTCAAACAACCATGAAGTGTATTAAACATCTATGTAGGAGTTAGCTGACCAAGATACACACATACATGATTTGTATAAATAGAAAATGTATATACTATAATAGAAACAAACTATTGGGAAAACTGAGCGTATATGCTTATATCATGCTGATATAATATAAATGACATTCAATTTAATATCCAGATTTATTACTATAAAAATCAAAATCCTTATAAGGTACCTCAAAGAGTTTTATAAATATTCATGCTTTTTGAACCAGTAACAGCACCACCAAATGTATTGATTTAGATCAGAGGTTTCCAAACTTATTTGGCCTACAGTCTCCTTTTCAAAAAAAAAATTGATCAGCAACCCCCTGCAATTCTGCTTTTTTAAAACCTTTTTAATGTTTTTTGTTTTAAAGTTAAATTTTTTAAATTAAAATTAAATTATAAATTTTAATGGTGCCTCTTTAATTTTATAATTTGTTGTAAATTGTTGGGGCTTTTTTCTGTATTGAAATTTTGATGACACAATAGTGCATGATGTAACCATATAATATCATATGGTAAACAAGTCATTACACAGGCATATTCCTGCCGAAGCATGATGGACTCCCCAACAATGTAACACAGGCTTGCCTAGCAACACTTACTTGTTAAGGCCTGTCAGTGAACTTGACCACTGATTGGTTATAACTTGGCACTGTGTGTGTGTGTGTGTGTGTGTGTGTGTGTGTTTTAAATAATATAATCACTATGACTTTAACTCTGTTACACCACATACAAACATGCAAGAATTGTTTTTCAAAATTTTCTTCTCTCCTCTTCATTCCTTATGCTTCCACCATCCCCTTATTTTTTTTATTCAACACTTCCCCAATTGCACCCAAAGCTACTACTGCGTCCCTAAATCATTCCAGTGCCCCCCCACAGGGTGGTTTCACCCACTTTTAGAATCGTTGTACAAAAATATTCCTTTTAGTAATATTTGTAATAGAAAAAATACCTGGAGCAAAACACATGCGAAACCAGTGATCCCAACCAGGGAATGATCAAACAAACTATGGAATATCATTGCCCACTAAGGCCTTATGAATATGATGAATTCAAGGAAATATGGGAAGACACAAGGTAATGCAGAATGAAGATAATAGAACAAAGGAATGATATAAAACTGACTAAACTATGAAAATGAAACTATTAATAACAATTAAAGTCAGGATAAATTCAGAGGGCAACTTCATCAGTGTCTTCTTAGAGTTAGTACATGCACTTTTATTTCTTTCAATAGAGTGTGCAAGTGTGCATTACAAATTTTACACTCATTGTTTTTTGCTATAAAACATACATTTCACAATGTGATGTATTTTAATAAACACAAATTGTAGGACCTGTGGTAATAAATAATAACAAGACCACAAATGCAAAAACAAAGATTGGTAAATTCAAGGCGGGTGTGAGTTCATGTGAAAAAGGAATCGGAATTTTAACAAAATGCAGCCTGAGTCAACAGTAAGATATAGTCACTAAAAAAAATTAATGCAAATTAAGACCACATAGTTAGAAGTATAGAGAATGAAAAATGTGTTTGTCCCATGTAACTTTCCCTTAAACTGACCACATCTAGAATTGTGTGTTCTCATGTTTTAGGAAATGAGATGAACAAAGAGGACATCATTTGGAGGGAGGGTTATCAAAATGGTTTGGGGACTGGAATCAGTTGTAAACAAGGGTTGGTTGAAGAAATTGAAGATGTTTAACATAGAGAAGAAGATACTTAAGGAGGATATTATCAGTGTTGATTATGTTTGAAGATCTGCAATGTAAATGAAAGGATAGGCTTATTTTTCCTATCCACAGAGAGCACAATGAAGATGGAGACAGAGAAGTTACAGAGGAGCAGATTAGGAAGAAATTATTTCGGGAGGTAATGAGCTCCCCATTACTGGAGGTCTGCAAAAGGAAGCTGGTATTCCAAGTGTAGAGTAGAGTCATGATTCAGGTATGTGTTGGGCTAGCTCACCTCTGAGGTATCTTCTACCTTAAATACTCTATGATTCTGTATCTAGTAAGCAGCATCACTTTGGGTAAGTCACCTGAACTTTCTGTTTCTTTTTTCTGTAATATGGAGATAGTATCATTTGCTCTACATAACTTTTATGGTTGAAAGAATCATACCCATACCAAAGTGAATGTGGATGAACCACCTTGAAGGGCATAGTGGCAAGACTGCAGAACTTGATTTCAATCAGGGTTGAAACTGACTTGCAAGCATTAATGAGTCACACCATCTATATGACACCAATCTCCTCTTCTGGGCAATGAAGACAACAATATAATGTCATATACCCTATTCTAGGCAGTTATGAGGAAAGTGCTCTGGAACCTTATAACATTATATAAATGCATATTATTAATTTGAATTATTCTGTCATATACCCCATTTCATTATACTTCAATGTACTATTAATTCCAATTATTTCATTATGTATCATCTTTCCCCTTGAAACTCTGCTTCTGACTCTCTGGACTTTACCACATTTCCCTGCTGCCTCTCCCCCTGGAATTTCCCTTCACCTGTCTAATCTCTCTCTTCCATTGATGAAATCCTCCCTTTTAGGCAGGGTCCCAAACTAGCCATTTTTCATTCCCTCCTAACTCTGCTTCTAACTGTCCAGACTTTACCACCACGTGTCAGCTATCTTCACACCCTGAAAAATTGCTCCATTCCTCCTGCACCGTCCTCTTTCCCATGGATGAGTTCCTCCCTAAGCCTCCACTTTGGGGAGGGGCCCAGGTTGGTCATCCTCTATTCGCCTCCTGCTTCTGCTTATAACTTTTTAGATTTAGCCACTGTGCCTAGCACACAGTGTCTAAAAATGCTTGTTGCCTACTTGTCTGCTATTATTGTTTCATATTTACTCCAAAATGGCTCTTTCTGGGATCCTTATTCAAATAAACACACACAGAGGGAAGACGGTGACATAAATAGAGACAGATAAAAGAGAACTAGAAATAGAATTATAGAATTGTAGAGAATAACATATATCAGCAGCCACCTAATTTAGCTCACTCTCCAGAAAGAATCTTTACTACACCATGCTCAACAAGTGGTCCTACACTCTGCCAGAAGGTCTTCAGAGAGGGGCTACCCACTACCTCCTGACAAAATACACTCTATTTTTGGATGGTGTTTATTGTTAGGAAGTGTATTCCCTGACAACAAGATTCAATATGCCACTTTTCAATATCTTTTCAACATCTTTTCAACTTCTACCCATTGTTTCTAGCATGTCAAGATCTTTCTGAATCCTGGTTGTCATCCAACTCATTACCTATATTACACAGCTTTGTGTTATCAACAATACTAGTAAGCATGCCATCTAAGCCCTCATCTAAGTCACTGATTTTAAAAAAGTGAATTAAGCAGCACAGGGTCAAGCAGAGGTATCTGAAACAGTTTACTGGAGAATTTTTCCAAGATAAAAAGTGATCTATTAGTCACTATTGGAAAAGGAAATGGCAAACCACTCCAATATCTTTGTCAAGAAACCCCAAATGGGGTCATGAAGAGTCAGACAAGACTAAAGAACAACAAGTAATGACTACTCTTGGAGTCTGGTCATTCATCCAGCTCTGTATCCATTTAATTGTGCTTTCATTTATCCTATATCTCTTAACTTTTTTTACACAGGAATTGCCTTATTAAACATTTTATTAAATTGTGTTAAATGTATCTGCTACATTCCCTTTATCTGCCAGTTTTGTAACCCTATCAATAAAGGAAGTCAAAAAAGGACGTTAGTCTGAGAAGTTTATCTCAATGAGGCCATACTTGTTCTGTGTGATTAATACTTTCTTTCCCACACTAATCATCTCTTTAATAATTAGTCCTAAAATTTTGCCAGAATTGAGGTTAAGCTCACTGACATAGTTTGCAAACTCTTTTTCTTTCCTTTTTTGAAAACTAGGAAACCTTTGCACTTCTATAGTCATTCAGCATCTCTTGTCTTCTCCACAATCTTTCAAATATCATGGACATCTCAGCAGTGATATCCATCACCTGAAACACAGAGAAATCACTAAAGATAGAGAGAAAAAGACAAAAACAGAAATAAAGACAAAGAAAAAAGGAGAGATAGAATTTTTGGAGAAGACCTCAAAGCTACATTCTTTTCTTCATAACTTAGGTATTTCACACACACCTTCTGGGTCTCAATTTTCTTGTCCAGGCCAAACCCTTCATATTGGGCATGAAGCCTCCTGAACTCTTCTTAGAAAATCTGAATGGAAGAAGAATTATTAGAAATAAGAAGAATATGTTCTACAGACCTGCAAAGAAGCATTTTGGAGATAACAGAGGAGATAAATATGTGTAGGATATGAATTACAGAATCAGGACAGTGTAACTTTAGTGTGATAGTAGGGAAGAGAGAAGCAGAAATAATTTGCCTGTGTGACTTGTATTGATGTCACATGTGGCTATTCATCGTGGCCAATACAACCATGAATAGGATAGTTTCTATTTCTCCTCTAAGAGTGCTACAGAATTATCATGTGAAAAACCTTTTACTCCATCCTCACAATATACCTATGAATGATATTGGGGAGAACTGTAGAATTAGAGTAGGTGGTAAGGGAATGAGAGTATATAGTTGCCTATTTTCCTTATGGCTGAGTCTCAGACTGGAAGAGATAAAATGACTTACCCAAAGTCAACCAGCATGAATTTCACTCATTCTAAAAATCATTGATTGCCTCCCTAACCTCTTAATGGCAGATCTCATCTCCTGATTTCTGAGGGTATAAATCATGGGGTTAAGCATGGGAGTGATAACTGTGTAACTGATGGAGACAGCCTTATCTATGGGGAAAGAGATGAAAGGCCGAGCATAGATGTAGATGCATGGAACAAATATCAAGGACACCACAATGATGTGGGTGGTACAGGTGAGGGAGGCTTTGCGCCTCGCCTCACCTGAGTGAGATCTCAGCATCACCAAGATGACTGTGTAGGATGCCAGGAGGATGAGGAACCAGATGAGATCCAGCAGCCCACTATTCGTAATCATGAGGAGCTCCAGGAAAGAGGTATCTGTACAGGCAAGTCTCAATACTTGAGGGACATCACAATAAAAATTATCCAGGAGGTTGGGGCCACAGAAAGGCAGGGGGAGCAGGAGAGCAAGCTGTACAATGGAGTGAACAAAGCCTCCCGCCCAGGCAGCCACTACCAGCCCAAAACACATCTGAGGGTTCATGATGGTGACATAATGGAGGGGCCGGGAGATGGCAATATAGCGGTCAAATGCCATAACGGAGAGGAAGAAAACTGTAGCACCCCCTAGGAAATGGAAGAAGAAGATCTGGGTCATGCAACCTTTGTAGGAGATGGTTTTAACCTCAGACAGAAAGTCAACCAGCATCTTCGGAGTGGTGACAGATGAAAAACAGACATCTACAACAGCCAAGTTACGGAGAAGGAAATACATGGGAGTGTGGAGACGGTTATCAGAAGTCACAATGACCATAATGAGAAAGTTTCCCAAAATGGTTGTTATGTAGACAATCAGGAATACCAGAAACAGAAAGTCCTGCAGCTCCTGAGTCTCTGAGAGTCCCAAGAAGACAAACTCAGTCACCCTAGTGAAGTTCCCTGCTTCCATAGGATCTTTCTAGCATACCTAAACAGGAAACACACTAATTTTTTTAAAAAGAAAATGGAAAACTACACCCTGTCCCTACAGTGCTTAGGGATCAGAATTCAGTCGACCAGCAAGACTCATTAAACCAGAACTCAAATTAAAGGAATGCAGTTCCTATGCTATAATCAGGCTACTGTCACTGCCAGAAATTTCCACGGCTGTAGGGGATCCAGATGCTGTTGATACCAATTGCCAGTGGGTGGTGGTGAAGAGAGGCAAGAGACTGGGCATTCAGTCTTGGAAAGCCACATAGGGGGTAGGAAAGAAGACAGAAGTCCAAATTCCTAGCATAACACTGCCCAAATTTGTCTGGTATAAATGATGAATAAAATTTGAAAATTAATAAATCTCATCATAATTAGTTTCAGTACCCTGAGAAAACTATTTTCAGATAAATATAGGATTTTTCCAGTCTCTCTAAATCTTCTAGAAGCCAACATTTCCTATTTATATGCAAACATAGTATGTATACAATACATAAGTAAAATTCATAGTGTAATCAGAAATTCTTGAACCAGGAGTCAGAAGACCTGAGTATTAGTATCAGCTTTGCTAATAACTACATTCCCCTCTCTGGGTCTCAGTTATTTGTAATTTGAGGAAACTGATTTTGACCATTTCACTTTTATCCTTTTATAATTCAGTTCTTTTCCACAAACTTTTCTTGAGTCCATCACTATGTTTTAGGGACTGTGGAAGATGAAAAAATATTCTCTTGCTTTCAAAGAACTTACAGTTCTGATATCTTACTGCCCAAAGATTCCTTCTAACTTCCTAACACACTCATATTTTGCCCAGAACAAAGTAGAGCACAGTAAATTGTATAGATCTTTCTCAGTTGTTAACCAAATTACCATCCCATCTGCCACATAGCTTAAGAGTACACTTCAGAGAGGCTAGGTGGCGCAGTGAGTAGAGTGCCGGCTCTGGAGTCAGAAGGACCTGAGTTCGGATCCGACCTCAGACACTTAACACACACAAACAAAAACCTAGCTGTGTGACCTTGGGCAAGTTACTTAACCCCAATTGCCCTCCAAAAAGCAAAAAAAAAAAAAAAAAGAGTACACTTCAAAGATGGTAGGATACTGAAGGATACTTATGGAAGCTGAGACAAAAAATATATGTCTGTTGAGGCCATTAAGAAAATGAGAGAATGGAGGGAGCAAGAGGATTCTAAGGTGATGTGCAATTTTAGTCTGAAGGTGCTCTAGGAACATCACCAAGAAAGCCATTACATTAATGAGCTGTGATTTCATAGGTGTTAGAATTCTCTGCAACAGAGTCTATAATTTATGTTCTTACAGGGCTGCCCAAGAATCAGAGACAGTAAATAAGTTACTCATGTTCATATAGCTCTCCAATGTCAGATGTGGGAATTGAAACCAAGGTCTTTCTCATTTCAAATCCAGCAGTGTTATGCCATATTATCTCCCTAAAAAGAACAGCAGGATTTAAAGTTTCTATTTAATCCAAGATGTTATGAGGATGGGAGGGGGACAATTGAATAGAAGAAGAGGATGTGGGAATAGAAGAAGAGCAAAAGGGACTGAGAAATGAGGAGGAAGAGGGAAGAAGATAGAGAAAGGGAAGTAAGTAGACTAAGAAAAAGAGATAGAAGACAAAGAGTCCGTAGGAATTGTATATGATGTCTATGAATTCATGACCCTCTGTTTGAGGGAAGTACATCATGAGTCAATGTGTGTTTGTGTGACCCGTGCATTTCCATGCCTTCTGATCACTAATCTTCTAAACTCATAAAGCCACCTGGTTTTTGTCACCCAAGTGCAGCTAGGAGATACAGTGGATAGAGCTCTGAGTCTGGAGTCAGGAAGACCTTAGTTCAAATCTAGCCTCAGACACTTGCAAGCTTTGTTACCATGGGCAAATCACTCATTCTTTATCTGCCTCAGTTAAAATGGGGGAAATAACAGCACCTACCTCCCAGGGTTGTCATGAAGATCAAATGAGATAATATTTGTAAAGCACTTAGCACAGTGTCTGATATATAGTAGGTACTTAATAAATGTTTATTCCCTTCCCACTCAAAGCTTTGCTTTTCCTATGCATAAAGAGATAAATGTTCAGAATATGACATTCCCTTTTCATTGCCAGCAAATTATCTCTTTCAACTTCCAAACTGAGTGCCAACTAAATCATTAATTTACTCATTAATTACTTCTACCCTCCGTATCTACTGTAGCTACTTCTAAGAGGATCCTTAGTTATGGCTTGTTCATAAAGTAGGAGACAATCTCTAAGCTTTTCACCTATATCCACCCAGGAATAGGAGAGGGCACTTACCATTTCAAATTTTCAAGGTCACCACAGAGCTTCATCTATTTCTCTCACCTTCATCCAGAATATCCATACCTGGGTATAGCCACAGAAAGACAATGGGAAGAAAAGAACAAGATGGACAATGGATCAGATAAAACTTATGTCTAGGCAACTACTATCTGTCCCACATACTTTTGTATGCTCCTAGTTGTGATACAGTGACTCTAATTGATGTCCTCAACTTCCAAAGAGTTTTTTTAAGAAATACCCCAAGTGTAAAACATCAGATCTATGAATCATACACCTTTCTGTGCAAAAGGAATTTGTCCTCTGTGTACATGAGAGAAACCAGCACATTTCCATATTATCTGTGCTCACTAATTTCCAAATGCATAAATCTGGTTCTATATTTGGTCACTAAAAGTTTTGATTTCCATAAACAACAGTAATTTGCTGCTTATAACATGACTTTCCCCCTTTTACAATCCAGTACTCTCCTAATATTCATCTGCATTCACACTAAATCCAATTATTCTCTTGGTTCTCTCATCTCTTTCCTCTATGCCACTTACAAATGTTTATGGGAACCCACTCAGTCATCACCTTAGTGAGACATGAAGGGGCATGTCCATGTCCCTCACCTACCTCTAACCCAGAATGGGAGAGAGAGCATATTGTCTCACATCTTCCACACTACTGTACAGTTTCAAACCTCTCCCTGACCTCCCAGACACAAAGGCATGACCCCAGGGAGGGAAGGTGAGGTTTACCCAAGGGGGAATAAGATTAGGCCAAATTCTGAAAACAGAATTGAGGACGGTGTCACTGGGAGCAAAAGAGCTCTGGGAGTTATTAAAAAGTGCCAGAATTGTTACCTCAGGAATACGTAGTCTTTAAGAGACCCATTACTGGACAAAATTACCAAAAGCATTATAGATATTAGGGTTTCTCTATGTGTAGGACTTCAGGGATCTTGTAGGACTATAGTCCCTTAGACAAGATAAACTTCCAGGGAGATTTAGTAGAGGCAACCTTCTGTCTTCAAATGGTGAAGGTAGGAGTTCAGCATCTCAGACAAGAAAGTTCTTCTTAATCTCCTTTGAACAATGAGATAAAAAGTCAAAAATCTGCCAAATAACTGGAGGGTGTGTGTGTGTGTGTGTGTGTGTGTGTGTGTGTGTGTGTGTGTGTGTGTGTGTGTGTGTAGTTGTTTTGTCTTTGTCTACACAACATCAAATAATAGAGTTGAATGCTTTCTCATACTAACGTGACAGTTTAGCCAATGACAAAACTGCCTTACTTTTGAAGTACCAAGTAGACAGACCTTTTTAATAGATAAAGAAAACCAAAGGGTAAAGTACTTGGAATAAGCAGAGATTACTAATATTTCTCTTACATGTATTTTTACTAATAGGCAGGGCCAGCCTCACCTGAAGACAGAGCTCACAGCTACCTATATGATATAGGTATAAACATAAAAATGTTTCCAACCGTGATATCTCTCCCACTAACCCATAAAATCCACTAAAACAAGAGGTCCTAAGCCACTACCCATTAGGGTCGATTGTTCATCATTTATCCTTTACAGATTCAATAATACACATGTGTTTCTTGAGAGTGGAACTACATTTTTATTATTGACCTCCATTAAACATCATTATAGGGTGGGAGATGGTTATCAAATAGGCAGTGATTGGAATTAACTATTCTTGAGTACAGAGCAGGACCTTTAGGGAATGGGACATAGGAAGGTTAAGTTTTGATAGAGGAAAGGGAGGAGCTGGAGATTTTAGAATATAATGGAAGATAAAAACTTTAAATTAAACCAGGAGGGGGTGGGGTACCACTGAATCCATACGTGAGATATATCTGTCCATGGATGTGACCATTTTATTTATCCATGGATGTCACTATTGAGAATTGTTTTTATGAAAATATCAAGGCCACAGAGTGATTACAATTAGTACAGGCCCTACAGCCTGTACAGAAAACTGAGATGTTAACGTAGGCACTATAGAATCATTTGTAGCTATATTTCAAACTCCAAGGATCAGATGTGAGTTTCTAAGGGACTTGAATGGAATTCACGGAATAGGTCATTTTTAAGAGTAGTTCATGCTGTCTCTCTCCTTCTCCTCCCCCATTTCCACATCCACCCCATTTCAGTGAGGAGGAAAAACTACTATAGACTTCCCAGTGAGGGAGGAACTTTGGGCTCTCCCCCACCCAGTGTCCCTATAAAGTCAATGGGTATCTGGTCTTCTCCTAGAAGCTTGTGTCTGAGGTGACAAGCCTCCTGTTTCTGTGTTTTCCTTTGAAACATGGTCTTGCAAGACTTCACAAGGCCTAAGGAGCAGAGGTCCAGGCACTAGAGTCCATACCAGAGTTTTCTATCACCTAAACCTGGTGGGGTGCCAGCAACCTACTTGGGCTAGCATATCAGTGGCTGGCAAGACATCAGGGCTTAAAGCAAGAGATCAACTGGTCCCATTAGCTATGCCACATTCAGACGTAAATTTGGTAGTGTAAGCATTTTATAGCAACTGCTTTAAGTTTGAGTCAATCATTTTCAGGGACCAAGGTCTGGAGGGGAGGTGACTTGGAAGGTAATATTTCTGTGCTTCTTTTGCAAATCTCAGTAAAAATTCCAAAATTAGATAAGTAGAAGCATCTTTGGGTGACTCAACTGACCTACAATATTCACAAAGATTCCATGAATGGCCACCAAAGAATTCAAATAAGAGATTTGTTTGTCCATAGATGTGACCATTTTATGAGAAATTTTCATACCTCATTATTTATGTCATGACCCCTTCATGTGACAGCTCCTGAAGACTAGAAGTCTGTTCTCCTGTGTGCTCTATGTTCACTGTCCAGTATGGAGAAGATCCTCAGGGAATTGGAAGTAGTGACTAGGATATTAAAGGACATATTTAAGAGACTGGACAATTTCACACATATCTTTGGAGAACTGGACAAGAGAGGAGATTTCTATTCAAAACTAGCAATATTCAATGTGGGGTCAAAATTGAAAGGAAAAAAAAAAGAAATTCCATAAGGACAAATATAAAGTTCTATGCTCAGGTTAAAACACACACATGTGCATGCACAAACACATACAGAATGCAGAACATATGACTCAAGAATTTATCTGAGAAAGGATTCAGATGTCTTAGTGACCTAAAAATTGAGTCATCAATGTGACATAGAAGACAAATAAATAAATCTTATACAGCCTTGGGTTTCATTAATAGAAATATGTAAATAAATGTATTTTATCATTGTGTCAAGGTTGCCCTTCTCTCTGGATCATAGATGCTGGTGCAGCACCTATCTGAACTGATTTTTGCCTCTAGCTTTTAAATATCTTCAATCAAATGTCAAAAAGCAGTCATGGAATAATTTGCATGGCTCAGCCAGATGCCTCAGAAGAGGATGAGAAGCAGAAAAGGAAATTGAAGGAAAGGGAACCTGATTCAGTAGAAGGTGCTGACTGATTGGATAGCACATTTCCCTATTGCTTGAAGAGAGCTTATATACAGGTTAGAATCATCCTAACCTACCCAGGAATGGAAAATTATGACTTTGGTAAAGAAGAGAAAGTAGAAGTGGTTCCCACAACTATCTAAGTCAGTCAACAGATATATTAAGCACCTACTATGTGATGTGCCAGTCATTGTATAAAACAAAGGTAAAAAAAAGCAGACCCATTATCTCAAGAAGCTCATAGTTTTTACAAGATCTGATGCAAAGTGAAACGAGTAGAACCAGGAGAGCATTGTACATAGTAACAGTAATATTTTAAGATGATCAACTATGAATAACTTAGTTATTCTCAGCAATCTAATGATCCAAGACAACTCTGAAGGACTTATGATGAAAAATGCTATCCATCCCTAGTGAAAGAACTGATGGAGTCTGAATACAGATCAAAGCATAATTTTTTAAACTTTATTTTTCTTGGGTTTTTATTTTGGTCTATGTTTTCTTTTCCAACATGACTTATACGGAAATGTATTTTGCATGACCACACATGTATAATCTATAACTAATTGCTTGCCTTCTCAATGAGGGGAGTGGGGAGGGAGGGAGAGAATTCAGAATTCAATTTTTAAAATTCATGTTGAAAATAGTTTTTACATGTAATTGAGAAAAATAAAATACTATTTTTTTTTAAGAAAAGAAGCTCATAGTCTAATGGGGAAACAATTTGCAAACAAATACATGTGTGTATATATACAAAAAGAGAGAGCGCGCGCTATTTGGAGTGGGGATGTTTCTAAATTTGCACCTTATGTTTCTCTTGCACTACTTCAATTCTGCTTTGCCCACAGAACATAACTCCTTCTTTGGTGCAGGCATTCTATGTTGGGTAGTCCTGTGCCAACCTTTCCCATGTCTCACAATGAACACTAAAGTTCTTCAGAGAGATTTTGAGAATGTCTCTGTATTGCTTCTTCTGACCTCCATGCGAGTGCTTGACTTGCTTGAGTTCTCCATGAAATGGTCTTTTCGGTAAATGTATGTCATTCAAACAATGTGGCCAGCCATATTGGAGTCACACTCTCTACAGGAAAGTTTTAATGTTTAACAGTTCAACTCAAGAAAAGACTTCAGTGTTAAGTACCTTATCTTGTTGTGTAATCTTCAGAATCTGCCTAAGACAATTCAGATGAAAACAGTTCGATTTTCTGGCAGGGCACTGACAGCCTGTCTAGGTTTCATAGGCACACAACAATGAAGTCTGCACCATGGCTCTGTAGACCTTCAGTTTGATCAGCAACCTAATACTTCTTATTTCTCACACTTTTTTCAGAGCCTCCCAAACACTAAGCTAGCTCTGGCAATGGCATCAACTTCATCATCTATGTGGACATCCCTGGGAAGTATACTGCCAAAGTAAGTGAACTTATCCACAGCATTCAAAATTTCTCCATTTGCTATAATTGATGGTTCCTTAAATTGATAATGCAATGTTGGCTGGTGGTAAACTTCTGTTTTCTTAGTATTCGTTGTCAGATCAAAATTAGCATAAGTGACCGAGAATCAATCCATACATTGTTGTAACTCATTCTCAGAGACTGCATTGAGTGCAAAATCATTTGTGAACAAAAAGTTGCATACCAACTCTCCCTCCACTTTAGTCTTAGCTTGTAGCATTTTCAAGTTAAATGGTTTGCCATCAGTGTGTAGTTAACCTTGATGCCATTTTTGTCTTCCTTAAAGGCATCTGACAACATTACAGAAAACACCATGCTGAAAAACATGGGAGCAAGCATACTTCATTCCATCAGTAACTGGGAAAGTGTGAGAGCATCATCTTTTATCCAGAACTTGTGCAAGCATGCCATCATGAAACTGGTGTGCAATACTGATTCATTTCTCCAAGCAACCAAATTTCACCATGATCTTCCACAAGCCCTCATAACCGACAGTATCAAAGACCTTGGTCAAGTCAAAAAATGTGTACAGATCTCTTAACATTTCTCCTGGAGTTGTCAGGCATCAAATATCATGCCGCCCATTCCTTGGCCCTTTCTGAAGCCACACTGACTCTCAGGTAGATGACCACCTTCCAGGTGAAGGATTAGCTGATTAAAGAGTACTCTGGAAAGAACTTTTCCATCAATGACTAAGAGGCATACTTCCCTTCACACACAGATATTCCTGTGATTGACACAGAACAACTGTTTCCTTTACCTTTATAGAGATGGACAATGGAGGCATCCTTGATCTCCTGGAAGATAACCTGTTCTAACCATATAACTTAGAAGACTTCAGTCAACTTGAGCATTGGACCTCCTGTCTTGTAGATCTCTGCTGGATGGAATCGGTATGAGGCACTTTGCCACATGAGAGGAGTCTATTGGCATTTAATACCACTTCTTCAGTTGGGAGTTCAGCTAGAGAGGGACTGACTTCAACCTGAGGTATACAGTCAATGGCTTCAGTACTGGTTGATGAGGGAAACGTTCAGCCCATCTCTCCAAGATTATGTCCTTATCACTGAACAGGGTAGTAGTCATGTACCAGTGGTTTGGGGCCCCATAAATATCCTTCAGATCATTGTAGAAACACTTTGGATTGTTAATATCAGTGTAAAACTGATTCTCACCTGCCTTCTTACTGAGACAAGAATCTTGAATCTCTCTAAACTTCTATTGCATTTTACTTTTGGTGGAGTTGAATTCTACCTTCTTAGAGATAGAAGAACTCTCCTGCTGTTAAACCCTATGGAGAGCTTGTCTTTTCACTTAATCGCTTCTGAATTTCCCCATCATTTTTATCAAACAATCCTGATGTTTGTGAGTGTTCTGAACCAGATGAGCAACTGCAGTGGTGTACACTAAATCTCTGAAAGCTACTCACTCCTTTTCTGCTTCATTGTTGCTAGCTGTGTGTTGGTTCAGATTTCCCTCCCAGTCAGCAATAAACTGTTCAAACACACAGAAACACTCTAATTTGCTGGTTGTCTCCTGGCAGTCATTGTTCCTTGGGGCTTCAGCTTTTGTTGAATACAAATGTTTAGCTTAGAGAGGATAAGTTTCTGATTGGTCCAGTACTCTGTGCCCCCATCACCTTTGTCACTCTTACATCTTGTCTGTCTTTTCTCCTTACAATGGCGAAGTCTATTAAATAACAGTTCCACAATGAATACACATAGTAGATAGCTAAGAAACCAAACCACAGCAAAACAGAAATCAGAAAAATATACATGAAGAGAATATATCAAACAATAGTGAGTGAAGGGGCTCTCTCACTGAGAGAAAGGTAACTCGACTTGAGAGAGAGAGTCCTGCATCTCACCCGAGGAAAAGTTCCCCAAAGTATCAAGTATCTATTGTAGTGAGTTCGGGATAGGGACATGATGTAGACTGCCAGCTCCTCTCGTATTAGTTTCTTCCCAGAGTTTTTTTCATTCAGTCGCCTGAAGTGGGGTTGATATTCTAGAAGCTAGAATCCAGAAGTACCCAAGGAGATTAAAGATACCAAAGAAATTCAAAGCAGATACAAAGACTTGAAGAGACTAGTGTTCTCTTGCTCTTGCCAGTTTTGCTCCTTTGCTCATGAAGGTGTAGGACATTGATCTCCATCAATAAGAGAGATACCACATGGGTTTTAGGATTCAGTTTACATACCAATGGGTTTTAGGACTCAGTTTACATAAACAAAAAAAATATTGAAGACAGTCAACAGAGAGAAGCATTAGCATTAAAACTAAGGGCAAATAGGGAAGTGGAGTTTTAGCTGGGATTTGAAGAAATCCACGGAGGTCAGGAGATGGAGATGAGGAAGGAGAAAATTCTAGGGGTAAGGGACAGGCAGTGAAAATGTCCAGAGTTTGCTGATAAAGTGCTTTGTGTAAGGAACAGCAAGGAGGTCAGTGTTGCTGGACCAGTGTATGGCATGGAAAGGGGAGAGTTAGGTGTAAAAAAAGCCCTGAAAAGTAGGAGGGGGTCAGGTTAAGAAGGTTTTTGAACACCAAATCAAGGATATTACATTTTACTCTAGAGGTGATAAGATGCTCCTAGAGTTTAACCAAGGGTGTTTGTGTGACATGATCAGACTCAAACTCTTGGGAGATCAGTGTGACAGCTGAGTGGAGGATAGCCTAGACTGAGAGAGAAATTTGAGGAAGGCAGACAAACCGGCAAGTTATTTCAATAGTCCATATATGAGGTAACGAGGGCTTAAACCAGGGTGGTAACAATGTCAGAGGAGAGAAGGGGTCAACTAAAGAAATCTCTTATATTTTAGGGAAGGACTGTGAAACCCAAGAATAGAAAGCCCAGAGGCATTCTGATGAATTTATGACACTGCCAGTCAGGATTCAGTGTTCTGAAGGTCCTTTGTACCCTTAAGAGAGATCTTTCACACATCTCAGTCTTATGTGCCCTAATCAAGGTAGAAACTGGGAACTTAATTATTTGGCATTCCCTTAGTAGTAGTACCAGATCCTCTTATAAACACACAGATTCACCAAGCATCAAAGCAGAGAAGAGATTTTCCTTAACACAAATGACATAGACAGGGCCTGAACCCATAGAGAGCCAAGATACCCCTTTCCTTGTCCAGGGAACTGCTACCTCCTTCCAGGGACCTATAAAGAACTCATTACTTATAGTACTGCCTTGTATATGGGCCTAGGCAAAGACAAATCACTTAGGATTCACTAGAAAGTCAAGAAAACATTTCCAATCTGATGGGTCACCTCCCTACAGGGAGCAACTTACAGCACAAACCTGAATGGGTCCTCTTCCCCTCCTCTCACCTCCAACCAACACCAAGGGGAATGGACTCACTTCTATATCCAGAGAAACTTAAGAGCCACAGATTAAAGAGATAACCTTCATTTTCTTAGTGGCATCTTAGGGACCTGTACAACTTCTGAATTAACATACTCTGCTAGGAAGAGGATTGCAGGGAGCAGAAAGGAAAAATAGACCTGATCCGCTCCTCTATGCCTTACTATTCTCTCATTGGACTTTCCTCCAGTCACTCCTCCCTGGCAGTTCTTCCTTCCCCACCTTCTCCTTCAAGGCAGCTTCCTGTCTCATTCTTTTATCAATCCTTCTCTTGTAGATGCTTTTCCTGCTCTCCTGATCCTGCCCTTCATTCCTTCAGGCAATGAAGAGCAGAGCCAGTTGCTGCTCCCAGTGTCTGCATCTGTTAAACAAACAGCAAGCCTGTTCCAATGTTCCAGCTACAGAAGTATAATGTGCAGAATGAGGGAATAATAGTCACTTTTGTCTCATCCATATTTAGACTCCATCTGGAATATTGTAGTCCATTCTGGGCATCACATGTTAAGAAGAACTTTGACAAGCTGAAATGGGTAAGGAGGAGTGGAACCAGATTGCCAAGGGGACTGGAAGCAATGCTATGAAGATACATATTGAAATAGCTTTGGAAGATTGAAAAAGAAATAAATTAGGGGAATCATGATTGCTTATTTAAATTATTTGAAAGACCTTCATGTGGAAGAAGAGTTAGATTTGTTCTGCTTGGCTCCAGAGAGAACTAATATTAGAAGTTACAGAGGAGAAAATTTGAACTCAAATATCGAAAAACTTCCCAATAATATGAGTTTTGCAGAAAAAGGAAAGGGCTTCCCTTGAGGTAATGAGTGCCTCCAAATGGAAACCTTGAAGGAGAAGCTGAATGGAAGCTTTTAATTAGCTAATTTATCCAACAATCATTTATTAAGTGCCTATTATGTACCAAGAACTATAGTAGAACCTAGGAATACCAAGACAAAAATGAATTAGCCCCTGACTTCCAGAAATTTACATGAATTTTGAGGAAATAGCATGGACCTGCAAGTTAAATAATAAATTTGGGTGGGGCAGGCAATCAGGGTTAAGTGATTTGCCCAGGGTCACACAGCTAGTAAGTATTTGAGGACAAATTTGAAGTTAGATCCTCCTGACTCCGGAGCTGGTGCTATTACACACACACACACACACACACACACACACACACACACACACACGGATATGCACACTTGCATGTGTGTGTGTGTGTGTGTATGTATGTATATGTACTTATTGGGAGTGTTGTGTAAGAGATTCCTGCTGTAGAAACAGTTCAGAGAAGGTGACCCTGAGGTAGCTTCCAACTCTAAGATTCCATGATGCTGTTTCAGGTACCAAATCTGTTGCCAGTGAGTTTTGTAATACTGGATGTCATTTAATCTCTCAGAGATTTAGTTTCCTCGTCTGATAATGGGAGTCATTCACCATAACTTACATGGTTGATGTATATATTGATAAAGTGCTTTGCTAAAGTTTTGATGCAGAAAGATCACTGAACTTGGACTTGAGAGACATGAGTCCAAATTCTGACTCTCATTCTTATTAGTCATGTGACCATGGGTAAGTCACACTTACTTTCTCTGGGTTTTAGTTTCCTCATCTGGAAAGTAGAAATAGGGATACTACTGACCTCAGAGGATTACTGTAAGGAAAATGCTTTGTATACCTTAAAGCGATGTAGATATAGGATCATGGATGTAAAACTGGAAGAAACCTCAATTCTAGTCTGGGAACTTCTAGTCTAATCTCCTCATTCTACAGATACAGAAACTTAGTCCCAAGAAGTAAAGTGACTCACCCAAGGACACACAGGTGTATTAACTATTGTTGTTGCTGTTATCATCATTATTATATGAATGTCAATTGTTTTATTACTCTCACCCTATAGTCCCTCCTGTGTGGTTCTTGCTACTGAACTTGCTCACACTCCAGAAGAAAAAGAGGACAAAAGGCAGACAGTCAGAAAGACAGAAACCAACAGAAGGCAATGAAACAAGAAGTATAAAGCCAGGAATCAGACATCGGGGGACCTCGGTGATGAGGCTGCCCCAAATGATTGTTGCGTATACAAAAAGGAAAAGCAAAAACAGAAAATGGTTCAAGTCCTAAGTCTGTGGAGCACCAACAGGACAAACACTGACACTTTAGGGGTCTTTCTAACAAAACTAGAAAGGAAATATTTCAAATGCTTTTTAAAATGAAAGTCACACCTTGTCTTTAAATAATTTGGAATTCAGTAGGTCAATAAAACTTAAGGAAAGAATGACTGTGTTAGAATCAGGACCATCAACGTCACATCAGGTTACAGAGGAAACCCAATGGTTAATAAATGGCAGCAATAGTGGACAGTGGCTTAAAGAATCCCAGAAGGAGCCCTTTTTTTCCAGCATACTTTTCCTAAATCTTTCTTTGAAATCTGATGGGGCAAAAATGATTAATAAATTAATAAAATAATGGGATAACATGCATGACTTTGGCTTAAATAATCCCCCTAGGACATTTTGGATACTGTTACTGTATCTCTAAGAGACAAGGAAAAGGCTTGTGATACTGTTACTATGAGGCAGTTAGATGGCACAACAAATAGAGTGCTGGGATTGGAGTCAAGAAGACTCATTTTCCTGAATTTAAATCCCACCTCAGACACTTACTGACTGTGTGACCCTAGACAAGTCATTTAACCCTGTCTGCCTCAGTTTCTTCATCTGTAAAATGAACTAGATGAGCTACAGAAAAAAAATGACAAACCACTCCTGGGTCTCTACCAAGAAAACCTGAAATATGGGGTCACAAAAAGTCAAAAACTGAATGACAAAAGCTGGTCCTGCACTAAAAAAAGGGGAGAAACAGTTAATTGTCATCTTTTTTTCTGTGAAACTTAGGAATTTAACTGTTATAAGTTAGAGAATCACTGTTTTGGAACTGGAAGGGGCCTTAGTGGCAATCTAGCCCAACTGAATAATTTTATAAAGGATGAAACTGAGGTCTAGAAAGATTAAGGGACTTGCCCAAAGTCAAACAGGTAATAAATGGCAAAGCTGGAATTTAAACACTACTGTTCAAACTCCCAGATCTCTTTACACTGTACCACACATGTCTTCCTAGATAAGCCTGGTCAATAAATTATACAGGCAATGACAATGATGTTTGCCTACACTACTATGTTTGAGATTGAGATGAGAAAAATAAATTATGGGAAGAGAAATTTCTTTGGTTTTTATAAAGCAGTATCTGAACCCTGGATCAATCTGGATGATTGATTAATTAATGAGATAAGATTGCGTCCGTGATTGTGGAAATTTATCTGGCAATATCAGAACATACTCCTTGTCTTTGAATAAATTAATGAGCATTTGTTAAACGTTTACTATGTGACGAGCACTGTGTTAAAAGCCGGGACTATGAAGAAAAAGCAAAAATAGTCCCTGTCGTCTATGAGCCGATATTCCATTTGAATCCACTGTGAGAGAATTAACGAAGTGATGGGTCAAGTTGTAGGCTGAGGGATGGGGTTGGCATTTTTGTCCCTGAGAGGTACACTTTATAAGCCAAGCATAGCAAAAAAAAAAAAAGGTAAGCATAACAAAAAGGCTTGTTCCTGATGGGTACTAATCCCTTTTATATGTGGAGTACAGCATGAGGCCTGTTATATTTATGATATGGTGTTTGATTTGACTTCTTTGTGTTGTGACATTGGTTTTCGCTTTTGTTTTTAATTCCTTTAAGCACTTATAGTTCAGGGTGCAATATCAGGATTGGCCGATTGGTGGCACTCTACTCAAGCGCTCCCTCTGTGGCTCCACAATGCATGATACTGTCAACATTTCCAGAATTATTTTTAGAGGTATCACCAATGGCTTCTACTAGAGGGCACTCAAAACCTGAACAACTCTCACAATTTAAACAAGTCAGTACTGTTTTCTCTATCCCAACAATTATCTGTCTGTCTCTGGCCTCCATCCCTCATTTCTCTTCCCCCTGCACCCATTGATTTAGACAAACAACTCATGTTTTCACAACTTAAAAAGAAGTTGAATTAAAAGAATAATGTACAAATTCTCCTCTACATATGCATAAATAGGTCCCACTCTCTATCCCTTCTTTTTATGCCTCTTTTCTTTCCTTATCATCTGTGCAATGTATGGATAGTCTCCAAGTACATACTCTAGGACAAGGGTGGGGAACCTATGGCCTGGAAGCCACATATGACCCTCTAGGTGCTCAAGACTAACCCTGTGACTGAATCCAAACTTGAAGTTTGGCTACATGTGGCCTCAAGGTAGCAGGTTCCCCACCCTTGCTCTAGGCTCATATAGCACAAAGAAGGGGATGAGTAGAAGCTCTAGGAACATTGAAATGGAGAAAGAGCAGCTGCCCTCCCTGCTTGCCTGCTCGCCAGTCTGGTCCCTAAATCCATAACTATTCACAGTTCTCAGAAGCAAATGATAATGGCCTGCCACCTACTCCCCTTTCTATCTAGTTTGGCTGCAGCTGCTTCAAAATCCCTGCTCCCGTTGTATTGTTCCAGCTCTGCAGTCCTTGTCTATTGATTCTGGATATCCCAATGCTGAAGAAAAGGCAGAAAGTCTGGTACCTTGTCTCCTCTCTGCAGAGAGGTCAGTGAGTAACCCACAAGAAGGGTCTCGGGATCAGCTTTGCCTAGCCTCCTCTGAAACATTTCTAAGCCTGTGGGAAGATTGACAGAGGCAGCAAAAAGTTAGGCAAAGCACCCCAAGCTACAGTGACTCTTATCACAAAGACATTCACTACCCTGAACAAGTTAATCTCCAGTTCCCAGGAGCTCCTCTCCAAATCTCACCAGATGCTATGGAAATTAATCTCTGACTTGTATCCAGAAGTTATGTGGTAACTCATATTACTTATGCTTGATATAATCCTTGAACTTCAGCAGCCAAACACGTGGATACTGCTCCCTGTTTCTAAGTTAGTTAAGTTACTGCCTTTCCCTGATATTCAGGTTTCTTATTTGTAAAAACAAGGGGTGGTATTTGATGATGCAGTTTCCCTTGACAGAGTATAAGCTTCTGGAAAGTTGGATTCTTTCATTATTCTTTGTATACTCAATTCATCATACAGTATAGGTACACAGTAGTTACTTGATAAATGTTTGATGATTAATTGATTGATTAGGAGCTTTACCCTGTTCTAGTATTCTGAGTCAAATGCATTGCATTCTATTAAAGAAGCATTTCTTGAGCACCAGTTATGTGCCAGGGACTATGAAGGGTACAAAGACAGATGAGACCTGACTCTTGCTCTGGAGGGATTTTACAATTCTTCTATATCAACAGTAATGTCCTGTTCTTAAATACAGATGCATCTGTACACACGTACACTTGGGTACACCCCACACTCAAGTGGAGGGACAGAGAGAGACAGAGAGAGAGAGACAGACAGACAGACAGAGACAGAAACAGAGAACATGAACATAAGCAAATACTGATCCTGAGACCAAATCACAAATAGAGAGAGATGAAAAGGACAGGATAGAAGGAGGGCCAAAGCATAGCAAAAAAGTCTTTCCTTGGGTCCTTAAGTCATCACTCATCTGTCTCAGGAAACCCATGAAAGAGAGTAATAAGACTGAGACAACTCTGTGTGTGTGTGTTTGTGCTGAGACTATTAGGAAAATGAGAAGTAGCTAGAGAGAGTAAAGGGTGGAAAAATCTAATCTGAAGGCAGCTGATCAGCACCACCAAGGGGAGCTATGGAATTGGGTTTTCCTAAACAATAATAGCTAGCATTTATATAGTACTATATATAAAGTATGCAAAGCTCTTTTCCATTTATTGTTTTGTTTGATCCTCAGAGCATCCCTGTTATTATATACTAATATAATATCATATTATAATATAACTATATATAACATATTATATTATATTATATACTAATATAATAACAGGGTGCTGTTATTATCCTCACTTTGCATATGAGGAAACTGAGACTGAGGGAAGTTAAATAATTTATTTGGAGTCACACAACTTGTAAGTATCTGAGACAAGATCCTAACTCAGAGCTTTCTAACTCAAGACCATCAGATCCACATGCCACCAAGATGTGATATAAAACCAAGAGAACAACTGAATAAGTGAGAGGGAGAGGGAAAAGGATGGAGGGAAAGGGGAAGAGGGAGTCACATAGACCAAGTAATGAAAAAGAAATGGGAAGAAGAGAGAGGCAGAGGAAAGGGGAGTTAAGAGAAGATATAGAAGGCAAGCTGTTCGCTGGTGTGAGTTGGATGTGGCCTCTCTGAACTGTGTATCCACCCATGAGGACAGTGCGCTTTGTCTAGATTTGTGACCTGTGAGGTTGTTTTTAGCATCCTCTGACTCCCATTGTCACTTAATTCAAAATGCAGGTTTAGTGTGTACTCCCTGGGTATCCTGGGTATCCAAGTGCAATGGATATAAATAGCCACTCATATAATAATATCTCCTCTCTCCTAACACAATAACTAATGATATTCTCTAACTTGCATCCTCATTCCCACTGAAATTACTTACTCTGTCACTGCTCCTACCACATCCTTCTGTATCTCATATTAGCTACTTCCAGAAAAACGCTCAGTAATGACATGATGAGAGTGGGGAAGAATCTTCAGTCCCTCACCAATCCAGAGTAATATATGAGGCTTAATGGCTCACAACTTCCAGGACCCCGTTCAGCCTCACACATCTCCTAGATCCTTCCTTGCCCACAACTCACTTATGGGAGCTTAGGCTGGGGCCAGAGACAGGAAATAGGGACTGTAGAACAGACTGGACAATGGAATGGGCAAAGCCCCTGTGCTCAAGCAACTACTACCAGTCTCATATATATCTATTTGTTCATGATTGAGACATAGTGCAAGGGCTGAGAGATGGAAACCAAAAGGCTGGACACATCACTGAGATGAAGATCATATGACCACTTACAAAATGGAAAAAGAGACGTTAAGTTATATAGCTCTGTCTTGACATCAGAAAGGAGTCTTCATGGTACAATGAAAAGAGCCCAATTCTGGAGTCAGAGGATCCAAGTTCAAATCTTACCTCTGATGCTTGCTATCTGTGTGACCTTAGACAAGTCACTTAACCTCCTCCCTGGGCCTCATCTACAAGATGAGGAAGTTGGGTTAGATGGCCCCTGAGGTTCCTTCTAGTTCTCAATCTATAACTCTATATCACAGGGATGGTTATAAATACTACTAGTATTACAACACAATTTCAAAGCCATCAAACAAACTCATCTAACACTTTCAAAGTCATCTTAACAGCCATGGATGAGATATTACTATGACCTTAATAAGAAACTTGTCCACAATAGTTCTTATGTGATCCAACAACACCACCAGAAATAGCAACGCCTCCAGGTCCTGAGTCTGTGAGAGTCCTGAGAGAAACTTCCTTGGTTCTACAAGGCCTTTCTAACACACCTGGAAAGATAATCTCCCCAAAGTTTAAAAAATAAGTAGATAGATAGACAAACAGACAGACAGTTATGCCTTATTTCTGAAGTGTTTGGAGAACAAAATTCAGTGGGTCCATAAAAACATGTTTACCCATCATCCTTTGCACTAAAAGGACAGAACTCTGGTGCTATGCCCCGTTATTTCCAAGATTGTAGGAAAAGCAGATGCTGACAAATAGTCTGGGCTGAGGGGACAGAGAGACAGACTGGTAATTGGCTTAGGAGACCACAGAGGTGCTGGGAAAGACCGCAGAAGTCCACATCCCGGCACTAACTTCCTCAAATGCTTCTTGTGATCAGTTTAATTTTCTTAGTTCCCCATCCTAATGAGATTTGCTACTGTGAGAAAGCCCCTCTGAACATGCCAAGAATTCTTCTTACTATGTCATAAGATGCTTTTGAGCCTGCCCTCTCCCTTTTATGGACACAAAATCACAATGTACTGAAAGGATCCTTAAACTAGGTGTCAAGAGAGTGGTGGTAATGGAATCACAGATTTAGAGCTAGAAGGGACCCCTCAGAGTTCAGCTTCCCTCATTTTACAAATGAAGAAACTGAGGCCCAGACAGATTAAATTATTTGCTCAAGGTCACATAGGAAGCATTGGACTGTGGGGGGGGGGGGGGCAGGATGGAAGGGGAGGGCAGGCAGAGTGTTGAAGCCAGGTTTTCTGACCCCAGACTTAGCATTCTTTCCATTACACCACACTGGTTTTACTTCCAATTTTGTCTCAAGTCACTTCTCACCTTTTCAGTTTTCTTAACTGTAAAATGAGTGAGTGAGAAACTATGGTCTCAAAGTTCTCATCAACATTTCAGTTTCATCATTCAGTTCAATCCAATTTAGGCATTTCATGGGGAACTACTTAGATGTAAAGATAAACTTAGGAATCTAGGTGGTAGAGTGGATAGAAGGCTAGACCTGAAGTCAGGAAGATTTGGGCTCAAATTCTGGCCTCAACCTGGGAGCTGAGCCCAAGGTTTTAGCCTCAGGGTGGCCACAACCAGCCACTGGCTGGAGGGACTTCAGATCACCAACAGCTGTAGAAGTTTCCAGAATTATCAATCCACAGATGCTAAGGACAAAGTGAGAGGTCAGTGCAGTGTGGACTTCGGGACTAGGGAGTTCAACAGTGCAGTCCAGCCTTTGCCCACCCCCCAGGGAGAGAAGTAGCTGAGGTGTTGTGGACGTGCAGCCACTGTCAAGTGGCTGCTTCAAAGCTCTGGGCCTGCAGATTGTGGGGTGACCAAGCCACTAGTCTGAGGGGTAATCACTCTTGCTTTAACATGCTTGGATCTAGATTGTGGTCTAGGGTAGAGGTACTGGGGTGCATAACCAGTTTGCCAGAGCATGTGGAGGCTTCAGAGAGGACACCTAACTAATAGCTCCAGCAGCTGTGAAAACCCCAGTGATTTGGGACAAAGCTTCCCCCTCTGGTAGCAGAGTTCTACTGTGGCAAAAAGCTCAAAAGTCAAATAATTGGGGCGGCTAGGTGGCGCATCGAGTAGAGCGCCGGCCCTGGAGTCAGAAGGACCTGAGTTCGGATCCAGCCTCGACAACCCACACAAAAGAAAACAAAACAAAAAAACCTAGCTGTGTGACCTTGGGCAAGTTACTTAACCCCAATTGCCCTAAAAGGGGCGGCTAGGCGGCGCAGTGAGCAAGAGTGCCGGCCTCGGAGTTGGGATGACCCGAGATCAAATCCTGCCTCAGAAAATGAGCACCCACACATAAATGATGACTAGCCATGTAACCTTGAGCAAGTTACTTAACCCCAATTGCTTAAAAAAAAAGTCAAATAATTGAGTGGCAACATGAACAAGCAAAGGAAGCAAAGAAAGCAGAGCAATCCAACTTTACACTCCTATTTTGGGGACAAAAAGGATCAAAGCATGGAACAGGAGGAAGACAGTGAAGTCAAAACTCCTGGACCAGAAGCTCCCAAGAAAAGAATAAGCTGCTTACAGGCCATAGAGGAGCTTAAGAAGGATTTTGAAAACCAAATAAGAGAAGTGGAGAAAAAATTAGGAAATGAAATAAGAATGATGCAAGAAAATTATGAAATGAGAGTCAACAACCTGACTGAAGAAAGTAACACCTTAAAACATAGACTAACTCAGATGGCAAAAGAGTCTCAAAAAGGCAATGAGGAGAAGAATGCCATAAAAATCCGAATTTGACAGATGGAAAAAGAATCTCAAAAGCTCACTGAGGAGAATCATTCTTTTAGAATTATATTAGAGCAAATAGAAGCTAGTGACTTTATGAGAAATCAAGATACTATCAAACAGATCCAAACAAATGAAAAAATAGAAGGTAATGTGAAAAATCTCATTGGAAAAACCACCGACCTGGAAAATAGATCCAGGAGAGATAATTTAAAAATTATTGGACTACCTGAAAGCCATGATCAAAAAAAGAACCTAGAACTCGTCCTTCAAGAAATTCTCAAGGAAAATTGCCCTGATATTTTAGAACAAGATGGAAAAACAGAAGTTGAAAGAATCCACCAATCACCTCTTGAAAAAAATCCCAAAAAGAAAACTCCTAGGAATATTATAGCCAGGTTCCAGAGTTCCCAGATCAAGGAGAAAATATTACAAGCAGCCAGGAGAAAACAATTTAGATATTGGAAACACAATCAGGATAACACAGGATCTGGCAGCTTCTACACTGAGGGATTGAAGGCCTTGGAATATGATATTCTGGAGGTCAAAGGAGCTGGGATTACAACCAAGGATCACCTACCTCGAATAACTGAGTATCATGTTTCAGGGGGAAATATGGTCATTCAATGAAATAGAGGACTTTCAAGCATTCTTTTCTTAATTAATCAATTGGGGTTAAGTAACTTGCTCAAGGTTAGAGTTATTTTTGTGTGGGTGTTAAGTATCTGAGGGCAGAACTGATTCTGGGTCCTCCAACTCCAGGGCTGGCACTCTTACTCACTCAGCCGCCTAGCTGCCCCATTTTCCAGTATTCTTGATGAAAAAACCAGAGTTGAATAGAAAATTTGACATTCAGATACAAGAAGCAAGAGAAGCATGAGAAGGTAAACAGGGAAAAGAAATCATAAGGAACTTATCAAAGTTGAATTACTTACGTTCCTACGTGGGAAAATGATCATTGTAACTTATGAAACTTTTCTCAGTATTAGAATAGTTGAAGGGAATAGAAATGTATATGTACACACACACACACATACATATATATATATGTTTATATTGGAGGGTATATGGATGTGTGAATACATATGTGACTGTGTGTATATATGTGTATATAGGTATACATAGATAGAGGGCATGGGACCAGTTGAATAGGAAGAGATGATGCTTAAAAGGTGAAATTAAGAGGTGAAAGAGGAATATAATGAGAGGAGATGGGGAGAGATAGAATGGGGTAAATTATCTCATATAGAAGAGGCAAGGGGAAATAGTCACAATAGAGGGGAAGAACAGGAAGGCAAAAGGGAATGAGTCAACCTTATTCTCCATGAATTTGGCTTAGGGAGGGAATGACATACACACTAAATAGGGTATCACCCTACAGAAGAGAAGGGGATGAGAGGGGGGATGATGGAAGAGAGGGCAAACTTGGGGGAGGGAAGTTGAAAGCACTCACTTTTGAAAAAGGACAGGTTCAAAGTAGAGAATAGAACAAGTGGGGGTGGGATAGGATGGAGGGAAATGTAGTCAATCTTTCACAATATATCCACTATGGAAATGTTTTGCATAGCTACACATGTACAACCTATATTGAATTGCTTATCTTTCCAGTAAGGGTGGGTGATGAGGGAGGTAGGGAAAGAACTTGGAATTTTAAGGTTTAAAATCAAATGTTTAAATATATTATTAATATTATTTTATGTGTAACTGGGAAATAAGATATACAGGCACTGGGACATGGAGATCCACCATGTCCTACTAGAAAGTCATAGGGGGATGGGGGAAGGTATGGGAGAGAGCAGATTGGGGGAGGGGGTATTCAGTGGGATTGATGTTTTGTGGTGGTGGATAGGGGAAAATGGGGAGAAAATTTGTAACTCAAAATCTTGTGGAAATGAATGATGTAAACTAAAAAATAAAAATAAAACAAATTCTGACCTCAAATACTCACTAACTGGGTGATCCTGGACAAGTCACTTAACCTTTGTCTTCTTTCATTGTTCATCTGTGAAAGGGGGATAATAATAGCACCTACTTCACAAGGCTGTCATGAGGATATAATGAGATCTTTGTAAAATGTTTTACAAACCTTCAAGTGCTATATAAACATTAACTATCATCATCATCATCATCATCATCATCATCAGAAGACATGGTTGTTGCTCTCAAGGAGTTAATGGTTCTGCTAAATTTTCACCTGATGTCATTTTTTACATTTTATTCCCCTCCCAATATACACAGACATAGACACAAACAGAGACACACCGGCCCTGGGTCTAGGGACATGCATAGAACATAGGAAGACAGCAACAGGGCTAGAGATCAGTCTCAGTCACTTGTCAGCTAATGTTCTCTCTCTCTCTAACCTGTTCAGTGGTTTAGTTGTTTTTCAGTCTCATCTGACTCTGTGACTCCATTTGGGGCTTCTTGGCAAAGATACTGGAGTGGTTTGCCAATTCCTTCTCCCACTCATTTTACAGATGAGGAAACTGAGGCAAAAAGGGTTAAATGACTTGCCCAGGATCACACAGGTAGTAAGTGTCTAAGGCTAGAATTGAACTAGAATATTCTTGACTCCAGGGTCAGAGTTCTATCCACTGCACAACCTAGCATCACAACCTACCTGCCCATCCTAGCTCAAGCACGCTCTCGAGTGCTCGAGCACACACACACACACACACACACACACACACACACACACACACACCCCTAGGTTAGCATCCCAAAATGGAAGAGACATAGATAGGGCAAGGATTGGTTGGCAGATATTTCTCACTTGCTAACAAAACTTCAAACCCATCTCACTGTAGTCTTGGAAAACCACTAAAAGAAGATTATTCCATTAGACTGAGATAACTATTGTGTATGTACTGAGAACATAACATAAGTGAGAGGATGCTATAAGGAGTGAGTGGATTTTGAAATAAAAGAATTTTGTCTAAAGAAGATTTAAGGGGCAGCTAGGTGGTTCAGTGAATAGAGCAATGGCCCTGGAGTCAGAAGGATCTGAGGTCATATTTGGCCTCAGACACTTGACACATTTACTAGCTGAGTGACCTTGGGCAAGTCACTTAATCCCAATTGCCTTGCCTTTTCCCCTCCAAAGAAAAGAAGCTTTAAGAACACTAAAGCAATATCAACAACAAAATCAAAATGGGATGCTGAATCCAAGGGGGCAGTGGATTAAGAGAGAGAGGAAAAGATGAAATTATGAACAGTATGCAACATGGAGAAAGAAGAAGAGGAAAGTAAATGGAAACAGGGAAGGAAGGAGGCTGAAGGAGAAAATTAGTGCTTCAGGAGCATAAGCCTGAGTCTGTGTAAATTCCAAATGACGTCTATGAATCAAGGGAACTAAGTGGCTTAATGGGTAAAGAGCTGGGCCAGGAGTCAGGGAGGCCTGAGTTCAAATCTGGCTTCAGACACTCACTAGCTGTATGACCCTGGGTAAGTCACTTAACCTCTGTTTGCCTTAATCCATTGGAGAAAGAAATGGAAAACCACTCCCAAATCTTTGCCAAGAAAACCTTATATGGGGTCATGAAGAATCAGATTCAATGGAACAACTAAACAACAATAACAAGGAATATCAGGGTCTTCTATAGTTGGTGAGAGTGCATTTCATGTCTGCATAACCTCCAGTGTGTTTATTTCTTTTTTTAATTCTTTTTTTTTTGCTTTTTTGGAGGGGATAGGGTAGGGCAATTGAGGTTAAGTGACTTGCCCAAGGTCACATGGCTAGTTTTGTGTTAAGTGTCTGAGGCCAGATTTGAACTCAGGTCCTCCTGACTCCAGGGCCAGTGCTCTATTCACTGTGCCACCTAGCCGCCCCTCCAGTGTGTTTAGTTCTATAGCCTCTACTCATCCTCTCTGTAAACTCATAGAGTTGATATGTCTCTTCACTGAAATTCTTGGTTTTCATATGTAACTGAGGTTAGTTGTTGGAATATGACATTCCTCCTGTATTACTACTCAATGACTTCCTCTTAGCTCTCTGGTTACTTTCAACAAGTCACATAATCCATCAGTGCTCACAGCTTTGCCTTCTGTACCTCCAGTGCCTGCTACTAAGAGGATCCTCAGTGATCAGCTGACAAGAAGGTGAGATGGATTTTCTGGGCCTCTCAATTTCCCCTAGTTGAGGCTACTCAATCAATTAACAAGAATTTATTAAGTACCCACTGTGTGCCACATGATGTGCTAGGCACTGGGTATACAAATATATAAGTGAGACAGTTCTTTCCTTTAAGGGCCTTAAATTCTACTGAGGTAGGGCGGCTAGGTGGCGCAATGAGTAGAGAGTCGGCCCTGGAGTCAGAAGGACCTGAGTTAGGATCCGGCCTCAGACACTTAATGCACACACAAACAAAAACCTAGCCGTGTGACCTTGGGCAAGTTACTTAACCCCAATTGCCCTCCAAATGGCAAAAAAATATTCTACTGAGGTAGGAGGAGGAGAGAGGGAATACCATGAATTTTCAGAGTGATAAATATAAGATATATAATAAATAAACTAAAACTAGGGAAATCAAGAAAGTTCTCTTGAAGGAAAAGACCCTTCAGTTGAGATTAAAAGGAAGCTAAGTGGCACAGTGGATAAGGTGCTGGGCCTGGCATTCAAATCCAGTCTCAGACATTTAACTAGCTTTGTGACCCTGGGAAAGTCACTTAACCCTGTTTGCCTCAGTTTCCTCATCTGTAAAATGAGCTGGAGAAGGAAATGACAAGCCACTCCAGTGTCTTTGCCAAGAAAACCCTAAATGTGGTCATGAAGGGTGAGACACAACTAGAAAGTGACTCAATGACAACAACAGGCATCCCAAAAGGCAGGAGTTATTAGTGAAATAACTCTAGGCATGTAGCACAGCATATGCGAAGGCATGGAGGTAGGAAATAACATCAGATACAAGGAACAAGTAGGTTGGTTTAGCCAGAGTATAGAATAAATGAAGATTAATATATAATCAGCCTGGAAAGAGAGGTAGTGCCAGACTGTGAAATAACTTAAAAGTTAAATCAGTCAGGAAGGCTCAATCTTCATGTGTTTATACCTGGCTTCAGGCACTAGCTGTGTGCCCTTGGGCAAGTCACTTAACCCTGTTTGTCTCAGTTCCTCATCTGGAAAATGAGCTGGAAAAGGAAATGGCAAATACCTCCAGAATTTTTGCCAAGAAAATCCCAAATGGGGGCCATAAAGAGCTGGACATTACTGAAAAAAAAATGACTCAACAACAGCAAATGTAAATGGGATCTACTGAAGTTTCTTGAGCACAGAAGAGGCATGGTCAGATCTGCCCTTTAGGAATATCAATTTAGCACTAGAGTGGAGGATGGATTATAAGGAAGAGAGACTAGATGCAGGAAGACAAATTCAGAGGTTAAAACAATAGTCCAGGATACCTAAACTTGTCTCTGTGTATAGAATAGGGGACAAATACAAGTGATATTGAGGAGGTTGAATCAACAAAACTTGATAATTGATTGGATAGGAAAAGGTGAGGAAAAGTGAAGAGTCAATGTTGATTCCTAGGTTGTGAACCTTAATAACTAAATGAATGGTGATAACTTTGACAGAAATAGGGATGTTGGAGGGTTGTAAGATTAAGAGGAAAACTATTGAATTGTGTTGTGGATGCTTGAATATGAGATAAGGTTTTAGTGCCTCAAAATTTTCTAGGGATCCTATACCTTCATACATTTCTCTGACCTTCACTCACAGTTCACATGCACACAGGTATGGCCCTGGGGGCATGAAAATACCACAGAGATAATAGGATTGGGTCAAATCCAGGAACTGATGATCAGTGTCTCTGGGAGCAAAGGAACAATGGGAGTTATTAAAAAGTGTCTCAATTATTTCATAACACACAAAGTCTCTGAGTGTCCTATTTGGGGACAAAACCACTGGAGACATTTTGAATTATAGGGACTTTGGGGAGTATAGAACTAGAGTTATCAGGAAAGAGTACAGCCCTCTAGATTGGGATGAACTGTCAAGAAAGTTTAGAAGAATGAATTCTCATGCTTCAAAAAAACCTAATGTGGCAAGTCAGCACCATGGACAGTGCCCTATATAGCCTTCACTTTCAGACATGAAGAGTAAAAAATTTAGTCCCATGGCTAGACAACATTTGATGAACTAGAGAATATTCTCTAGATCTAGAAGAAGCCTCAGATATCATCTATTATATCTGCCTCATTTTACAAATGAGGAAACCAAAGCCCAGAAAGTATCAGAAGTAGAATTTGAACTCAGGTCCTCTGATGCCATTTATTTCCACTCTGCTGTGAGAATGCAGCTCTCTCCCTCCCTCCCTTTCTCTCCCCCCACCTCATTCCCCCTCTCTGTATGTTGGGGGGGGGGGTGAGAGTGGGGAGTATTTGTCTACCAAACAATGAATAAATGAATTGACTGTTTTCTTGCACTAAAGTGACTGACTAATGACCAAATGTCAGGTAGTAGACCAATCTCTGTGTTAAGGTGCAAAAAAAACAAAGAAGAAAGAGGAAGGTAAAGGGAGCAAGTATTAAGCACTAACTATGTACCAGGCATTGTACTAAATGCTTTACAAATATTATCTCATTTGAGCTTCACAAAAACCCCAGGAGGAAGGTGCTATTATTATCATCCTCATTTTACATTTGAGGAAACTGAGGTAGATAGAGGTGAAGTGACTTTCCCAGGGTCACACAGCTAAGTGAGTAGCTGAGGATAGATTTGAACTCAGATCTTCTAGACTTAAAGTTCAGTGCTTTCCTTCATGGCGCCACCCACCTGCCTCAAAGACCATAATTTGAAATCCAAGAACCCCAGAAATAGCAGTGCTCCACCTCCAGACCACTGCTGCCTGTCCAGCTCTATAGCATCATCCAAGGAAGCAGTCAATCTTCTTTGGATCTGTACCTAGCAACTGCTTCTGTCTCCTCTGCAACCACAGCTACTAAAGACTTGGAGAAGAAAGCTGTTAGCACTACCTAATAATTCAGCACCAGAAATGGACAAGGTTTTATTGGTGGAAATAACACTGAATAAGGGATGGCTAGGTGGCTCAGTGAATAGAGCACTGGCCCTGGAGTCAGGAGGACCTGAAGTTCAAAGCTGGCCTCAGACACTTAACACTTAATAGCCATGTGACTTTGGGCAAGTCACTTCACCCCAATTGCCCCTCCAAAAAGCAAAAATAATAATAATAATAACAATAATAACACTAAATAAGATCTGCTTTGCCATTGTACCCTAAGGATCATGGGCCTTTTCCATTTGGCATGCAGCTGAAACCTCTTACATGTATTGTCTCCTCAATTAGAATGGGAACTCCTTAAGAGTAAAAAACTTTCTCTGCTTTGCTGTTTGTATCAGCATCCCTTAGCACGGGGCTTTGTACCTAGTAAATTCTTTTAAAATATTTTTTCAGAGTGCCAGCCCTGGAGTCAGAAGGACCTGAGTTCGGTTCCAGCCTCAGACACTTAACACACACAAACAAAAACCTAGCTGTGTGACCTTGGGCAAGTTACTTAGCCCCAATTGCCTTCTAAAAAGCAAATAAATAAATAAAATATTTTTTCATTAATTCATTAAATTGCACATATCATTTGTGAGGGCAAATATGTATGAATTTTAGCCTATAGTAATAAATCAGCTCAAGAAATACAACATGATGCTATGGACAGACTAAGAAGATGATGGATAAGGTGGAATTTGTTCATATGCTCAATGCCACAATGTGTGCCACTACCCGGACCATCTGCGCCATCCTAGAAAATTACCAGACAGAAAAGGGTATCATTGTGCCTGAGAAGTTAAAGGAATTCATGCCACCAGGTCTTTAAGAATTGATCCCCTTTGTGAAACCCGCCCCAATTGACCAGGAGCCACCCAAGAAACAAAAGAAATAGCATGAGGGTGGAAAAAAGAAAACGATGGTAGGAGATGCAGCCCTGGAAGGTCGGCTGATGCAGCCATGGAGGTCACTGATGCCTGAACTTGGCCTCCTCAACTCCCCATTCTTTCATCTCTGCCATCCTAGAACCCCAGGAGCCTGCCAAAGGACAGTGGAACCAAGCACCCATCCACTGCCCCACCCCATTCTGGCTCTGAAGCTAAGAGAACCAGTCTGCTCTTACAGCACATCGGCCCCTGCCTGGACATAGGATTTTTTCTCTGATGACTGATAAAATGTGTAATAAAGAATCTGTGAAAGGTTCAGTGCTTCCTCAGTCATCCTTACTGTAAAAAAAAAAAGATAACATGATAAAGGGAAAACACACTTGACTCAAACTTCTGAGGGGTTCTGGTTTCACTTACATACTGTCTGTGTAATTTGGGACAAAGCACTTCACCTTTCTGAGATTCAGTTCACTCCTCCATAAAATTATATAATACATAGTCTGTTTATATAACATATGATTCGTATTTATTCAGCACTTCCAAGGTTTGCAAAGCCCTTTAGACACATTATCTCATTTGGTCCTCTCAACAACTTAGTGAGCTAGGTGCTGTTAATATCTCCATTTTATAGATGAGGAAACTGAGGTTCCAGGAAGTTACAACTTGTCCAGGGTCACACGGTTATTAAATATTTTGAACAGTTTTCAAAACCCCATCTTCCTGATTCACTATTCTATACTGCTTTTAGTTGATGAGATCAAATCCATGTGAAGTCACTTTGTGAATACAGAGTGATACATAAATGTCAGCTGTTATCATTCAAAAAGCATTGTTAAATGCCTACTTTGTGTAAAGTGCTAGGGTTGATGCTTGTTATTATTCAGTCATTTCAATTGTGTTGACTCTTTGTGACCCCCATTTGAGGTTTTCTTGGCAAAGACACTAGAGTGCTTTGCCATTTCCTTCTCCAACTCATTTTACAGATGATTCTGTACAGAGGCAAACAGAGTTAAGTGAATTGCCCAGTTAGTCACAGCCAGTAAATGTCTGAGGCCAGATTTGAACTCAGGAAGATGATTCTGACTCCAGGCCCAGCACTCTTTCCACTGTACCACCTAGCTTCCCCGGCAAAGATTAGATAAGACATGATCTCTTCCCTCTTGACAATTACATTCTAGAGGAGGTATAAGATACTAACACAGCTAAGGATAACAAACCACATTCCTGATAATGGTAAGTTGAGAGGTGCAAAGCAAAGTACTACATGTGGTCTAAGGTGGCAGTCCATTGGCAAGCCAGTGCATCAGAAAAGGCTAGAAGATAGTATTTGTAGTAGAAGGTGGTATTTGATATTGATTTTAGAAAGTAGGAATTCAGCACACAACATTTTTTTGAAAGGCAAGGAACTGGGACAGTGATGGTCATGTTCTATGGAAGAGAATAGCTCAGTGCAACTGATGCATAAAGTTTGTAGAGGAAGAAAACATGAAATAAGGCTGGAAAGGTTTATTGATGTCAGTTTGTGAACTGAAAGGCAAAGGAATTTGAGATTTATTCAGCAGGCAGTAAGGAACCATTGAAGTTTTATTTTTGAGCAGAAGAGAGGTATGACCAGATCTATGCACCAAAAACAGCTATTCTAGCAGCAACATGAAAGATATATCAGAGAGAAAGGAGAGTAGAGGTGGGAAGATTCACTAATGGCAATGGCTCAGGTGGAAAGTAATGTATGCTTATAGTAGGATAGATGGAGGGGGAATTCAGAAGAGGTAAACAGAAGAGATACATTGAAGACAGAAATGAAGAGGATGAGGATTCACAGATCAGTAAAAGTGACAGGAGCAGGGAAAGACAAAGAGATTCTAGGACAGTCATTAGTGAGCTGATAGAATATGAGAGAGGAAGGAGAGGAAAGACATAAAAGTAACTCCAAGAATTTAGACATGAGAAGAAGCATTAGTGGTGATGCCTCAAAAAGAGTAAAATCAGAAGGAAGAGAAAATTAAGGGAGAAATAAAGTGAAGTGGGTTTTGAGAACTTAATGAATATTAAGTGAGGTGCCTGTAGTACACTATGATGCCTTATAGGCTGTTTGAAATATGGTTGGAAGTTCAGAAGAGAGGTTGGCTAGGTGGCCCAGTGAGTAGAGCGCCAGCCCTAGAGTCAGAAGGACCTGAGTTTGGATCCGGCTTCAGACACTTAACACACACAAACAAAAAAAAACTAGTTGTGTGACCTTGGGCAAGTTACTTAACCCCAATTGCCCGCCAAAAAAAAAAGGAAGTTCAGAAGAGAGATCAGAGCAAAAAATACAGACTTAGAAATCATCTACAGAGAGGTGGTAACTGAAACCATGAGAATTTTTGAGTTTGTCAAAGGAGTGAACATGAAGAGAAGAGGGACGGTAACACCAAGCACAAGCAACTTCCAGGTTTGGATTATGAGCATAGCAAACTCCATTTATTCAGTGACAGATTAAGGCAAAACATTCACAGAAAATCAAAATCAAAATACAGGGTAACTCAGTCATTTTGTAAGTTCTCAATTCAATCACAAAGTACTAAGGTCCAAGTACTCCTGGGCAATACATCCATTTAGTCAATCACAAAGTCTTCTCTCTATTCAACTGGAGATTAGTTTCCAATCATAAACAAAGTGCATTTATTTGGTCCATCACAAAGTATAAAAGTCAAAAGTTTTCCACCCCTGGATCACAACTGAATTACAATACCATCCATCACCACCAAACACATTCTCAAAGGGGCAGTGGAGAGCACAAAGGCCATCTTACCACTAAGCCACAACAAGGTTACTATAATAGTATTTAATACCCAAGGAGAGGTCTTTTCTTCATCTTGACCTGAGGCAAGTTCTCAGCAATCTCTGTTCCTAGGAAGACAAAGCTTAACAAACCCACAATATACATCGCCAGCATCCTCATCAATTCACTCTCTGCCTGCAGAAGTCTCAGGACCCCTGAAAACATCAGCAAGACCCTCCTTCAGGATTTCTGTAAACATACAACAAGAAAATCCTCCTTCAGGTATTCTGAACCAACAACAAGGTTCCAGGACCTCTGCAACAACAGTACCATCTTTTACCAGCAGACGAATCTGACAAAGCAACATCAAAACAGACAGAAAAGGGGCGGCTAGATGGCGCAGTGAGTAGAGCGCCGGCCCTGGAGTCAGAAGGACCTGAGTTCGGATCCGGCCTCAGGCACTTAATCCACACAAACAAAAACCTAGCCATGTGACCTTGGGCAAGTTACTTAACCCCAATTGCCCTTAAAAAGGGGGCGGCTAGGTGGCACAGTGAGTAAGAGCGCTGGCCTCGGAGTTGGGATGACCCGAGATTGAATACGGCCTCAGAAAATGAGCACCCATACACAAATAATGACTAGCCGTGTAACCTTGAGCAAGTTACTTAACCCCAATTGCTTAAAAAAAAGACAGAAAAAAATGCCAGCACCACAGTCATGACTCTTCAGTTCTTGGCAGCTCTGGGTAGCAGTTCTCTCTCTCTCTCCCTCTGCAACTCTGGCCCCTGGCAATCCTCTCTCTCTCTCTCTCTCTCTCTCTCTCTCTCTCTC
This sequence comes from Gymnobelideus leadbeateri, assembly GCA_011680675.1. Lineage (NCBI taxonomy): Eukaryota > Metazoa > Chordata > Mammalia > Diprotodontia > Petauridae > Gymnobelideus > Gymnobelideus leadbeateri. The sequence goes on from WOXC01001049.1 coordinate 198,273, forward strand.
TCTCTCTCTCTCTCTCTCTCTCTCTCTCTCTCTCCTTCCATAATGCTACTTCCAAAAATTCTTCTGGCCTCTCTCTAAATCCACGGCACCAGACTAGAAAGAACTACAAATTTCAGGGGGGTTGTGACCAGGCAACATCTTGCCAGAGGCTGTTACACAGGGTTTGTTTGTTTTTTTTTTTAAGAAAGAAAAAAGAAATGGAGAAAGAGGAGGAAAAAAAACAATCAATTCACACAGACAGACAAAACTCCACTAACAATATATGTCATGTTCCATACCTATGGATCCTCTACCTCTGAAAAGAAGGAAAGGAAAAAATTATGGATAAATAGACACTTGTGAAGAAAAATTTTAGGATACTATTCCTTGCCAAGAAGGTCATGAGTTTTGTGGGGTCTCTATTTCTCCTCAAAACTTTCTTCTTATGTATAAATCTCCTGAACTTTTCTAAATAAGCTATCTGAATGACAGAAGGAACTAATGGAAAGAAGAATAATATGTTCCATAGATCTATGAGAAAGGATTGGGAAGAAATTTAATATTATTTATATTTATTTTTTATTTTAAAGAAATAATAAAATATTTATGAAATATTTATATATAATATATAAATATAATATAAAATATTTATAAAATAATAAAAATAAAATATATTTATTTTAAATATATTTAATAATAAGATAATTATTTTGAAAATAGGTCACATTTTAGGGGGGCAGAGTAAAAATGGTGGAGTAGAAACAGCACTTCTGAGGAGCTCCAACCCACACCACTTCAAAATTATGTGAAAGGGGGACTCTGAACGACCTCTGGAGCTCCAGAACCCACAAAAAGACACAGAGAAGCTAACCTCCCACTGAGGACAGCCCAGCAGCCCAGCAGGGAGCAGCCAGCACAGCACTCTGGGAGCTGAGTCCAGGCCCACATGAGTCTCCGTTTTAGCCCGAGGGCAGCCAGACCAGCAACTGGCTGGAGGAACCCTAGAATACCAGCAGCTGTGGCGTTTCCAGAATTACCAACACATAGATGCATAGGACAAAGTGAGAGGTCAGTGCCTTATGGACTTTGGGACTGGTTGGGAGAGCGAGTCAGCTTCTTCCCCTGGGGTGAGAAGCCACTGTTGCAGCTTCAGCTCTTGGCCTGCAAACTGTAGGGAGATCTAGCTATCAGTCTGTGGGGTAATCACTCTTGCTTTACCCTTCTTGGATCTGGATTGCAGTCTGGAGTGGAGGTCTTGGGGTGTGTGACCAGCTTGCCAGAGTGTGTGGAGGCTTCACAGAGGCCACCCAACTAATACCTCCAGAAGTTTAGAAAACCCCAGCATTTGGGACAGAAGCTCCCCTGGCTGGTGGCAAAGACCTACTGTGGCAACAAGCCCAAAAGTCAAGTAATTGAGTGGTAACATGAGCAAGTAAAAGAAACAAAATAAACAGAAAAATTCAACATTAGACTCTTATTTTGGAGGCAAAGAGGATCAAAGCATGGAACAGGAGGATGACTGTGAGGTCAGAAATCCTGCACCAAAAGCCCCAACTGAAAATATGAGCGGGTTACAGGCCATAGAGGACCTTAAGAAGCAGATAAGAGAAGTGGGAGAAAAATTGGGAAGAGAAATGAGAATGATGCAAGAAAAGTATGAAATGAGAATCAACAGCCTGACTGAGGAAAATAACACCTTAAAAAATAGATTAACTCAAATGACAAAAGAGGCTCAAAAAGGCAATGAGGAGAAGAATGCCTTAAAAAGCTGAATTTGGCAGATGGAAAAAGAATCTCAAAAGCTCACTGAGGACAATCGTTCCTTCAGAATTAGACTGGAGCAAATGGAAGCTAGTGCCTTTATGAGAAATCAAGATGCTATTAAGCAGATCCAAACAAATGAAAGAATAGAAGGCAATGTGAAATATCTCATGGGAAAAACCACTGACCTGGAAAATATATCCAGGAGAGACAATCTAAAAATTATTGGACTACCTGAAAGCCATGATCAAAGAAAGAATCTAAAAATCATCCTTCAAAAAATTCTCAAGGAAAATTGCCCAGATATTTTAGAACCAGAGGGCAAAATAGAGATTGAAAGAATCTACCCATCACCTCCTGAAAATGATCCCAAAAAGAAAACTCCTAGGAATATTGTAGCCAGGTTCCAGAATTCCCAGATCAAGGAGAGAATATTACAAGCAGCCAGGAAGAAACAATTTCAATATTGTGGAAACACAATCAGGATAACTCAGGATCTGGCAGCTTCTACACTGAGGGACCAAAGGGCATGGAATATGATATTCCCCAAGTCAAAGGACCTGGGATTAAAACCAAGAATCACCTACCTAGCAAAACTGAGTATCATGTTTCAGGGGGAAATTTGGTCATTCAGTGGAATAGAGGACTTTCAAGCATTCTTGAGGAAAAAACCATGGTTGAATAGAAAATTTGACATTCAGATACAAGAAGCAAGAGATGCTTGAGAAAGTAAACAGGGAAAATAAATCATAAGGAACTTATCAAAGTTGAACAATTTACATTCCTACAGGGAAAAACAATAACTGTAACTGATAAAACTTTTCTCAGTATGAAAATAGTTGAAGAAGGGTATATGGGCATATGAATACATATGTGAATGTGTGTATATATGTTTTCAGGTATACATAGATAGAGGGTACAGGTCGAATTTAATAGGAAGGGATGATACTTAAAAGGTGAGGTTAAGAGATGAGAGAGTAATGTGGTGAGGGGGAATGGGGAGAGACAATGGGGTGAACTGTCTCGTGTAGAGGAGGCAGGGGAAGGTGGTTGTAGGGGAGGGGAGGAACAGAAAGGCAAAAAGGCAAAACCCTATTCTCATTGAATTTGGAGGAGGGAAAGAATGACATGCATACTAAATAGGGTGTCCCACCCTACAGAAGTGTGGGGGGGAGGGGGATGGGGAAAGGTGGTGGAGGGGAGGGTGGGCTGGGGGGGAGGGAAGTTGGAAGCACCCACTTTTGAAAAGGGACAGGATCAAGGTGGGGAGTGGACCAGGTGGAAGGTGGGATGGGAGGGAGGGAAATATAGTCAGTCTTTTACAATATATCTACTATGGTAATGTTTTGCATAGCTACACATGTACAACATATACTGAGTTGCTTATCTTCCTTTTAAAATCAAATTTTTAAAAAAATATGCAAATACTATAAGTAATACTATTTTGCATATGATTGGGAGATAAGATGTGCAGGCAATGGGGCATGGGGATTCACCTCGCCCTACTGGAAAAGTTGAAGGGGGTATGGGAGAAGAGATGGGAGAGAGCAGATTGGATGAGGGGATATCCTGTATGACTGTTATTCTGGGATGGTGGGTAGGGGAAAAATGGGGGGAAATGTAACTCAAAATCTGATGGAAATGAATGGTGTAAACCAGAAGTTAATAAAGCGTTTGGAAAAAATTTTTAAAAAGAAAGAAAATAGTTCACATTTTGAGGCAAGGGACCTCAGAGTTTGGGAGAAGATGTGATATGTCCATTCGTTTCTCTCTTTAACAGTTGTGTGAATTTGACACATCGCATTCATCTAAGTCGTCTTTTGAAAGAGATGCTTTCATTTCTCTCTTATAATGGTATAGGTTTCTTAGTTTCAAATCTCATTGACATCTCACTCTATCCTCATAACAGTCCTATAAGGTACAACGAGAACAGATTCTGCAAGTACAGATAGGCAAACTCAGGCTGGCAGAGGTGCAATGATCTTGCCCAAGGTCACCCTGCATGATTTTCATTCCCTTCTACAAAGCAAGAAGTACATTCCCTAGCATCTTTAAGGCAAACCACACTCCTGCTTCTGTCATGTCTAAAACAAGAGATGGAGCACAAGAGTGACTATTGTATAGCTAATAGCAGGGGAAGGAGGAGAAGAGGTGGGCATAGATGTCAGCTGCAGGGCACAAAGATCCAAGATATCATGAGGATGGTGTGAGTAATACGAAGTATCCCTCCTTCAGTAAGTGAGATCTCAGCACCACCAGCATCATTGTGAAGGAATCCAAGAGGAAAAATATAAGGAGCAGTTTCCTATTGTTAGTGATAACGAGGAGCTCCAGGAAGGAGATGTCTGTGCAGACCAGTCTCAGTCAGTGGGGAATATCACAGTAAAAGTTGTTCAGGATTTGGGGACCACAGAAAGACAAAGGAAGCAGTAAGATCAATATGGGTAATGGAATAGTCAAAATCTCCTGCCCAGATAGCCACCAGCAGCCCCAAATACACCTGAAAGTTCATAGTGGTTATATAATGGAGGGGCTGAGAAATAGCAACATAGCAGCCAAGTGCCATCATTGAGAAGACTGTAATACCACCTATGAGACAGAAGAAAATTCGGGTCATGTCCTGTTAAGAGATGGTTTTGGCTTCATAAACGTTGTCAATCAATATATTAGGGGCATGACAGGTGAAAAACCAAGGTTTAAAACAGTCAGCTTCTGAAGAAAGGTGTGCACAGGGTTGGGTGGAGCCTGGAGTCAGAGGTTACCATGACTAATAATGAGGTGGTTGCCTCAAATGATTTCTAGGAACACAATCAACAACATTGAAAACAGACAAGTCTGCAGATCCTGAGTCTATGAGAACAGCAAGAAGTCAAATTCTATTGAAGACAGAGTCTATCTTTAGACTTTCTTCATAGCCCTAGTGATTAGCACAGTGCTCGGCACATAGTGGGCTCTAGTAAATATTTATTGACTGACTTGATAACTTCTAATGAGATTCTGTTTCCATAGAATCTTCCTACCATGCATCTAAAAGGGAAACACCAGAAACATTTTTAATGGAAAATCACAACTTTCTCCTTTTGTGTATTGGGGTTAGAATTCAGTAAGTCAATTTAACTGTCGTTGCTTAAACCAAAATCTCCAATCATAGAATCATCTCCTTGTTAATTTCATAGTTTTCAAGAGACCTAGAAGCTAGTGAACTCAATGGTCACTGAGGTCAAGAGGTGGAATAGAAGGAGAAAATTGCCACTGGCTTGTTGAGTCACAGAGGACCATAAGATCGTTGACTAGCACTTGGAGGGGATGGTTGAGATAATCTAACACTTCTTCACTTGACAGATGAGAAAATTAAAGTTTAAAAATGTCAAATTATTTACTCAATGATATGTAGGTAGAACTTGGCAAAGCTGGGATTTGACCCCACAGATAGAGTGCTGGGCATGTAGTCAACAAGACTTATCTTCCTGAGTTCCAATCTTACCTCAGACACTTATAGCTATGTGACCTTGGGAAAGTTATTTAACCCTGTTGTCCTCAGTTTCCTCGCCTGTATAATGAGTGGGAGAAGGAAATAGCAAACCACTCCAGTGTCTTTGCCAAGAAAACCCCATATGACTGAGACATGACTGAAATGACAGAACGACAACAACAAAACCTCTGATTTCAAATCCATTGCTGTTTTCTTTACATCAGGAATTAGGAGAGAACTCAGAAGTTCTACTTCCAAGCATAATCTCTCTTAAATTCTTTTGAGAAAATGCCATAAATAAATTTTAAATTCTAAATTGCCCTGGCAGGACAATTAACTGAAGCGTTAGCTGAAGTTCTTTCCACAATACCAACATGTCCTCTATAAACTCCCCTCCAAAATGAGTGCACTCTCTCTCTCTCTCTCTCTCTCTCTCTCTCTCTCTCTCTCTCTCTCTCTCTCTCTCTCCCTCCCTCCCTCTCTCAAAAGTGTATTGGGGGTGGCTAGGTGGTACAGTGAGTAAGAGCGCCAGCCCCGGAGTTGGGATGACCCGGGATCAGTCCCGGCCTCAGAAAATGAGCATCCACACATAAATAATGACTGGCTGTGTAACCTTGAGCAAGTTACTTAACCCCAATTGCTTTTAAAAAAAAAAAGGTGTATTGGAAGAATCTTTGAAATTAGAATAAGGAGACCTTTGCAGTGGTCCTACTTTCTTAGCTTTGGTATTAACTTAATCAACTCACTCTCCTTCTCTGAGTCTAAATTTCTTCATCTGTAAACTGAAAAGGTCAAACTATGCTGTCAGAGAAAGAACAGTCTACCTGGAGTTCAGAGAACTAAATTCAAATCCAGGTTTTCCCAGTTATGAGCTATGTGATTTAAGAAAAGTCACTCAACCCCACTGACTTCAGTTTCATCTCTAGTTTCTGTATTTACTCAATGGTTTTCATATGAAAAAGTGAAAGAGAGCAAAAGAAGGAGAGGAAGCAATACAGGCAAATAGATATGGAAAGAAAGTAGAAGAAAAATGAAGACAAAGAAAGAAAAAGACTGAGGGGAAGACAGAGGAGGGAGGAATATAAGCTTGTATGAATTATATGCCTGTAAATTATATACTTGTTTATTTGAAGGAAATACATCCATGTATGCATATGATCTATATATTTCCATATTTCAGCTTAATTAGACATTGATGAGCAGACATCAATGGGTCATGATTTGCCCAGATGAAAGGAGGATTGACACCAATGAGAATACAGAGGCACTGAAATAATGAGATTTATTAGCCTGGGAGAGCCATTTTTAACTGAACTGGGACTCACTCAACAAAAATCTCATAAAGTCTTCTGGAAGCCTCCCTTTCTTATTAGCCAAATATTCCCATAAAAAAAAACATGTGCAGTGGAAGGATCTTTGAATAAAGAGTCTCTCTAGGTGTCAATTTCCTTGTCTACTGAGATTAGATTATTGCCAATGTTCCTTTTGCATCTATTATTCCATAATTCAATTCAGCAAACATTTTGAGCCCTCAATATGTGCTAGGGACTGTGGAAGATGCAAATATAAATAAGATATAGTGTGTACTCTTTTCAGAGGGCCTGAAGTTTCACTGTATTATTATTTAAGGTCATTTTCTAATGTATACACACACACTTGCAAGTTGGCACTGGGTCTAAGATGGGTTTGGACTATGTGAAGGTCTCTTTAAGAGACCCCTGAACAGGAGATTACTTGGTGAGTAATTGAGATAAATGCCATGTGTGTGCTGAGATCCTGGGATGAACGAAGAAAGGTGGGAAAGAGTAAGAGAATTTTTCAATATGCAAATGGACAGATACATTGATTGGCATATGCAATATGCATGGGCTGAAGAGGTCCTAGAATGGACATGAAGAGGAATTAAAATGTGATGCTAAATCCAGTGCAGCAGCGTTAAGAAAAAGGGAAAAGGGCAGAGAAAAATGTTTAAAAATTGACAGAGAGAGTGGAATAAAAAAGATGAAATAAGAGAAGAGGAAAAGAGGAAGAGGAAGTCACATAGATAAAGATATGGAGAGAAAGTAGAAGAATGAAGAAAATGAAGGAAGAAGACTGAGGGAAAGACAGAGGAATGTGAATTGTGTGAATGGTATGTCTACGAATAATGTCTATATGTCTATATGAATATGTCTATCAATAATCTCTTAATATGAAGGAAATGTGTCCCATGTATTGTGTGATCTGTATATTTCCATCTTTTTGCTCCCTATCCCCCCCCCCCGATTTCATAAATCTGGTTCTGTGTCTGACCATTAAAATGCTCAAATTGCATGGGTGATAGGATTTATCTCCTCACACAAAAAAATAAATATTACATCAAGTGACGATCTCTCACTTCCGTTCTTACTAACATTAAAAATCACTAAATCCCAGGCGGCTAGGTGGCGCAGTGAGTAGAGCATCAGCCCTGGAATCAGAAGGACCTGAGTTTGGATCCAGCCTCGGCCACTTAACACACACACACACACACACACACACACACACACACACACACACACACACACACACACATAAAATCCTAGCCGTGTGACCTTGGGCAAGTTACTTAACCCGATTGCCCTACAAAAAGGCAAAAAAAAAAAAATCACTAAATCCCTCCATTTATACACATCAGCCCTCTATGCCTCCTTAAGGTGCTACCTGGTGTTACCCTCCCAGTGAAGACAAGTTATGTGATATGGATACAATCCCAGGGATTCTCACTTACTTCCTGCCCTAAATAAGAGAAGGGATTTATGGACTCAACTTTTTTTCAAGGCCGATCATAGCTTTACAAATCTCCCTGATCTTTGCCCAGAATTCACATACACACACAGGTATAGCTCAGAGGTTCAGAAGATAAACACAAGAGGAAACAAAATGGGGGCCAATCCAAGAAGTAGAACTGAGGATGCTCTCACTGGAGGCAACAACAATGGGAATCATTGAAACATGCCTCAATTATTGCATCAGACATGCATACAGTCTTTGAGATTTCTGTTGTAGAATAAAACCCACCAAGGATATTACAAATTGTAGGACTGCTGGGGATGTGGGACTGGAGGCACCACAAAAGACAATAGTCTCTAAGAATGAGACAAATTGGGGTGGCTAGGTAGCACAGTGAGTACTCCTGACTCCATGTCCTCTATAAACTCCCCTCCAAAATGAGTGCTCTCTCTCCCTCCCTCTCTCTCTCTCCTCAAAGGTGTCAGAGGACCTGAGTTTGGATCCAGCCTCACACACACACACACACACACACACACACACACACACACACACACACACACAAAACTAGCCATGTGACCCTGGGCAAGTTACTTAACCCCAATTACCCTCCAAAAAAAAAGTGAGACAAACTTCCACAGAAGTCAGAAGGATCACTCTCCAGGCTTGAAAAAAAGGGGATAAAGGAAAGCACCATGGACAGATCCAATCTTCCTGGGCAGCTAGATGAAAAGTGAAAATTTCAGCCAAATAACTAGGGGCAGGAAGCAGGGTAGAGGAGTTTTATCTTTCTCTAAATGACACCAGATAATGGGAGACTGCTTTCCTACACTGAAGTAACTGTTGGATTGTTTTTCTGCTTTGTCATTTTATTGAGTCAACTTTTTTTTTATTAGTGAACAAAGAAAAGCAGAGGATACAAAATCCTAGAACAAGGAGTGGTCATTAATACTTCTCCATCTACTTTTATTCTCAAGCAGATCCAGCCTGACCTGAAAACATGATTAAGAGGTTCACAGACTCCCAAAATGTGTCCCCTGTCCTGCCACAATGCCTGAAATACACATCACTGGGGTCATTTCTTCATCACTGAATCTATGAAGGCTCTGGTAAAATTCATGTGGTACCTAGATGAATATGGACTTTTTCATATTCCATTATGAATAGGCATATATGGTAAAGCAGAAAGCACATTGGATATGAACCGTTATTATCTGGGTTCAAATTTGGCTTCTTCTACTTACTTTCAGGTTGAGGAATTTGGGGCAAATAACTTCATCTGTTTGAGACTTTCCTTCCTCATACGAAAAATGGAGATAAAAATACTCTTGTAATGTAGTTCACAGGGTTGTTGTGAAACACAAATCAGATGGTGAGGGGGAAAGGGACAAGACCTGGACCTAGCCAGGACTTGGATTTCATAGCTAGAGGGAACTCCAAGATGAGGAAATGCCTACCAGTGTAGGTCAGCATCTTCTCTGCAATTTATAAAAATACCGAGGACATTTAGAGTTTACATCATTTATCAACATCACAGCCAATATATGTCAGAAGCAGAACATGAACCCATGTCTCCCAGGCTCCAATGCCAGCTTTTTTTCCTGTTCTTCCCCTCCATTATAACAGTTTTCCCTTGCCTCTTCTATATGGGATAACTTATCCCATTCTGTTTCTCCCCATCTCCGCTCATTATATTCCTCTCTCACCTCTCAATTTCACCTTTTAAGTATCATCCCTTCCTATTCAACTGGTCCTGTGTCCTCTGTCTATGTATACCTGTACACATATATACATACATTCACATATGTATTCATATGCCCATATGCCCTTCTATATAGACATATGTATGTATACATACACACACAGACACACAAACACACACACACACACACATACACACACACATTTATATTCCCTTCAACTATTCTCATACTGAGAAAAGTTTCATAAGTTACAATTATCATTTTTTCCATGTAGGAATGTAAATAGTTCAACTTTGATAAGTTCCTCGTGATTTCTTTTCCCTGTTTACCTTTTCATGCTTCTCTTGCTTCTTGTATCTGAATGTCAAATTTTCTATTCAACTCTGATTTTTTCCATCAAGAATGCTTTGACAATCCTTTATTTCATTGAATATTTTCTCCTGAAACATGATACTCAGTTTTGCTGGGTAGATGATTCTTGGTTTTAATCCCAGCTTCTTTGATCTCTGGAATATCATATTCCAAGCCCTTTGGTCCCTCAATGTAGAAGCTGCCAGATCCTGTGATATACTGATTGTGTTTCCACAATATTGAAATTGTTTCTACCTGGCTGCTTATAATATTTACTCCTTGATCTGGGAATTCCAGAACCTGGCTATAACATTCCTAGGAGTTTTCTTTTGGGGATCTTTTTCAAGAGGTGGTTGGTGGATTCTTTCAACCTCTATTTTGCTTTCTGGTTCTAAAACATCAGGGAAATTTTCCTTAAGAATTTCTTAAGGATGGTAAGAAGGATGATTTCTAGGTTCTATTTTTAATAATGGCTTTCAGGTAGTCCAATAATTTTTAAATTATCTCTCCTGGATCTATTTTCCAGGACAGTGGTTTTTCCAATGAGGTATTTAACATTGCCTTCTATTTTTTCATTTGTTTGGATCTGTTTAATAGTATCTTGATTTCTCATAAAGTCACTAACTTCCATTTGCTCCAATCTAATTCTGAAGGAATGTCTCTCTTTAGTGAGCTTTTGAGATTTTTTTTCCATCTGGTGAATTAGGATTTTTTTAAACAAATGCTTTATTAACTTCTGTTTTACATCATTCATTTCCACCAGATTTTGAGTTACAATTATTTCCCCCCCCCCATTATTCCCCTACCCAACCTCCCAGAATAGCAGTCCCACAAGATATCGCTTCCTCCAATCTGCTCTCTCCCATACCTTCTCCCATACCCCCTTCGACTTTTCCATTAGAGGAAGGTGAATCTTTGCATCCCAATGCCTGCACATCTTATCTCCCTATTACAAGCAAAAGAGTATTAATAATAGTATTTATATATATTTGAAACATTTAATGTTAAGACCTCGAATTTCAGATCCATTTCCTTCCTCCCTTGTCACTCATTCCCTCTGGGGAGATAAGTAATTCAGTATATGTTGTACATGTCTAGCTATGCAAAACATTATTATAGTAGATATATTGTACAAGGCTGCTTATAATTCCCTCCCACTCATCCCACCCCCCACCTGGTCCATTCCCTACATGATCCTGTCCCTTCTTCTATAGTGGGTGCTTCTAACCTCCCCTCCCCCCAAGGATGCCCTCCCATCCATCATCCCTCCTCTCATCCCCCTTCCCCCTATTCTGCTGCAGGTTGAGATATCCCATTTAGTATGTATGTCATTCTCTCCCTGAACCAAATTCAATGAGAATGTGGTTTTGCCTTTTTTGCCTTCCTATTCTCCACCTCCCTTGCAACCACTTTCCCTTGCTTCTTCTACATGAGATAGTTTACCCTACCCTGTCTCTCCCCATTTCCTCTTGTCACTGCTTCCAGTGGGGAGAGCTTTGTCCCAAATCACTGGGATTTTCACAGCTGCTGGAGCTATTAGTTGGTTGTCCTTTCTGAACCCTCCACATGTTCTGGCAAATTGGTTATCCACCCCAGGACTTCCACCCTAGACAGCAATCCAGATCCAAGCAGGTTAAAGCAAGAGCAATTACCCCTCAGAATGGTTGCTTGGTCACCCTACAATCTGCAGGCCAGGAGCTCTGAAGCAGCCACACAGCTACACCACAGCCACTTCTCCCTCCAGGAGGCAGAGAAGAAACAGCACTCCCAGACCCCCTATTCCCAAAGTCTACTGACCTCTCCCTTTGTCTTTGGCATTTATGGGTTGATAAATCTGGAAACCACCAAAGCTACTGGTGATCCACTCTCCCGAAGTCCCTCTAGCCGAGGCTGTTTGGGCTGCCCTAAGGCTAAAACCACGAGCTCACATGGGGCTGGGCTCTGCTCCCAGCATGTTGCAATGGACCCTTCCTGCTGGCCTGCTGGGCTGTCTTCAGCGGGAGGTTTGTTTCTCTCTGTCACTTTGTTGGTTCTGTAGCCCTAAGTTTGTTTAGAGTCATTTTTATAGGTATTTGAGGTGGTTATGGGGGGAGCACAGGGAATTTTCCTGCTTCTACACTGCCATCTTGGATCCTCCCCCCAAGGCCAGCTTTCTGTTACCTCTTTTATATTAAATCTTCTTATAAATAAGGTCCATAAAGTTCTCTACAAATATCACCCATTAAATTATGGTTCTTTAGGAGAAATCAGAACCCTAAGTGAAAGGGATATAATAAGAATTGGTCGGGGAAGAAAGAGAAAGATCAACAGGATAGCAGAAGGAGGCAAGGAGATTACAATTAAGTTAAACTAAGTATCATAAAATGTGCATTCCTTGAAAGCAAATACTCTAACTTTTGCCCTGAATCCCCTGCTCCTGCCACAGTGACTTGAACACAGTAGGTAATCAATAAATGTTTTGAATTGATTTGAATAGAAGAGAACCATGTGACCGTGATGAGTAGTATGAAGTGGTTGAGCCTCCAAGGTGGTTGAAATCAGTAAGGCTCTCATGTCTATACTTAGGGCCAAGCTATTAATTCATATATTGAGAAAAGTAACTAAAGTTCCTTCAGAGACATTTAAAGTCCCGGATGACTTGTCATATTCTACTAGTTAGAATTGAGTCTATACAGGAAATGATTTTTAGAAAGAAATTCAAGGGACTAACAGAATTCAAGTTAATTTATCTGCAATGCATAGTCTATGAGCCAGAACCAAGGGATCTAAACATGGAATGTTCAGAGATCTGGTCACTTTCCAAATGGGCATGTTTATTATCTATGTTCTCCTGATGCATGACTTAGTCAAATAGAGAGCCTGAGGTAATGGGTTACAATATCTAGGATATGAAAGAATGCCAACTGATTCTTCACAACTTTGTAGGATTAGACAAGAGAAAATAAATCTATGTTAGAGCAAGAAGGGTTTGCATTAGTGATTAGGAAGACTATCTCAACTTTCAGAGGTTTAAAACAATAGAAAAGAGGAGTAGATGAGATTGGGCATCTCTCTTCCATGGCTTCTTTAAGAAGAAAATAATCATTTGTATTCTACAGTGCAGATAGTCTTTGACTGAAGTCAGGAGATAGAATTAAATAACCTCAGGTTTGTTCTCACTCCAGGATTCTATAACTGGAAGGGCTGTCAAACTGCAAGAGAATTGTTAGCTCCTCAAAAGCAAAGAATTTTCTCTGCTTGGAAATTACAGGACTCTATGATGCATGTTAGAAATTTGCTTCAAATTCAATTCATTTCAAGTTCTGTATTTACTGGGGCTGTCTGATCATTCACGCACTTCCCTAGGTCATTTCCATAGGTTTTTAATAAATGTTTCAATTCTTCTTTTTGAGAGAGATACTGTTAAAGTAGACTCCCAATTATTTTTCAGGCAACCCAAACAATCTTTCATTTCCTTCCAACATCTCCATCCTAAGTCTGACTAGCCTTATAAGAGGTTCCAATTGAATGCTATGGTATAAATTATTACTTCTATTCTAAAGATTCCAAAATTTACATGTTCAACACTAATCTCTCCTCTGAGCCCCCATTTGTCATCACTTGATGCCTCCTGAGAGCCTGCAATGGTCATTTTTTTCAATCCCCTCCTATTTGCCTACTGATTAATCTCATAGAAGTAATAAACCCCTGTATATGAGTTGTTGTTCAGTCATTTTTCAATCACATCTGATTCTTCATGATGTCATTGGGGTTTTCTTGGCAAATATACTGGAGTAGTTTGACATTTCACCCTCCAGCTCATTTTACAGATGAGGAAACTTATGCAAACAAGGTTAAATGACTAGCCCCAGACCACACAACTAGTTAAGTGTCTGAGACCAGGTTGGAACTCAATAATATAAGTCTTCTTGACTTCAGACCCAGCTTTCTGTCTTACTTAGCTGCCCCAGTGTATGAAGTAGTGAACAAAATCCCTGAGAGAAGGTTTACCTGTTTAATACATATATACAGCATACTTGAATGTTTGAAGACTAGATTGAGATAGTTAATAGTTGAGTTGTGTAATTAGATCATAGATCTAATAGCACCTTTGTTTGGTTTGGGTTTGCTTGTTTGGTATTTTTTAACATTACATACCTGAGCCATGAGTCCCCTTGTCCAAATTCACTAGGAGCTCCAATAGTTGTATAGATAATAGCTGTCTGTGCAGAGAGGCGGGTTTCTGGTAATGTACAAATTGAGGGTGGTGCAAAGGAAAGGGGGGATCTCAGATTGTAATCCAAGGCCTTAAGTATGTTAAGGTACGAGTACTCCAAACTTGAGTTCATCACAACCTCTCCTAACTACTCACTGCCTCTGGACATATGAAATACATACTCTGAAGTGAAAAATAAATGAAATCTCAGCTCTATGAGGAGATGAGTGCCAGGAGTTTTCACCTTTAAGTTATTGATTTCTTGAAGAATCTGCCTCTAAGCCTTTGTTACTGAACATGTTTTGATGAGCATCAGACTCAAAGTCACAAATCCCACAGGCTTAGTGGAACACATTACCAGTTGGGAGTTCATATTGGAAGCATCACAAGCTATGTTTCTGAATTCTGCCTTGAAGCTAAGAATCAGATTACTGAACACCAAAATTTTATCTCATAAATTTGGCTTCAGGTATGTAAGTTTTATGAGTGGGATTTTTTGTTTTTCAGTCACCTTTAAAAATCACAAATTTGTAAAGCATTTGCTGCTAAATGGTGCAAAAAACCCCAATCCAATAACTCCCTGATCCTCTCAATTCAATATCTCCACCTGGATAGCTTGCTGGCTCTCAAATTCAGCATATGCAAGATTAAACTTATCATCTCCCTCCTATTCCAATTGCCCCTTCTCCCAATTCTGTAATGATACTAGCATCCTCTCCGGCTCTGAGACAGTGAAAGTTAGTTATTAATGATTCTTTCTTTTTTCTCAACCTCTAAATCCATTCAGTTGCTACATCCTATCTCTAACATCTCTTATGTTTCTCCCTTTCCCTGTATACACTCTTTGATTATCCTGGTTCGTGTACTTGTCACCTCTTGCTTTGACTAATAAAGTAGAATTCTAATTGGTTTTCCCAGCCTCTGGTCTCTTTCCCCGAAATTCATCATTTTGCATTCATCTATTCAGTTGATTCTTCTGCTCATACCTCCTATCATCACACTTCTCTTTTTTTTTAATGCTCAACTCAAGTGCCATATCTTCTATGAAACTTTTCCAGCTAAAATTTTTCATCTCTGTCTAAATTTTCCTAGAACCTTTTACCTGGATTAGCCCTTTGTCCCCATCATACTAATCTATGTATATGCATAATATTATATTAGTAATTTAATTATATACTGTGTATTATATTATACATCATTAAATTATATTATATATCATATGTATGTATGCTTGTTTATGTATATTACCCCCATTCCCAGAAGATGGCAAATTTCTTGGGGACAGGAACCATTTTATGATCCCTTGCACTTAACACAGTGTTTTGACCATTTAAGATGTTTTACTAAGTGCTCATTGAACTGAAGATTAATGTCTCCTTGTTCTCTCATTCAAATGCAACCCAAATTCTTAATGACTAAAGGTTAAAGAGAGGGAGACTGAGTCCAAAGGGTTGTCTCAAAATATTCCCCATGAACCACTATGGTCAATCTCTTCCAGGCAATGAGTGTCGTGCCCACAACCGTCTCACAGCTGACTTCATCTCTTGATTCCGTAGAGTATAAATCATGGGGTTCAACATGTGGGGCATGACTGTGTAACTGATGGAAATGACCTTGTCTGTGGGGAAGGTGGTGAAGGGCCGAGCATATGTGTAGATACAAGGCACAAAATGCAGTGCCACCACAATGATGTGGGTGGTACAGGTGGAGGCAGCCTTTCTCCTCCCCTCCCCTGAATGGGATCCCAGCATCACTAGGATGACTGTATAGGAGACCATCAAGATGATGAACCAGATGATGACTGGCAACCCACTGTTGGTGATAATTAGAAGCTCCAGAAGGGAGGTATCAGTACAGGCCAGTCTTAGAACCTGGGGGATGTCACAATAGAAGTTATCTATGATGTTGGGGCCACAGAATGGCAATGTTTATTTGCCAAACTGGAGACTCAACTGAATAGATGAATGTAAAAAGCCTACGACCCAAGCATCCACCATCAGTCCCACACATAATTGTGTATTCATGATAGAGACATAATGGAGGGGACGGGAGATAGCAACATAGCGGTCATAGGCCATCACTGAGAGGAAAAACAGGTGAGTCCCTCCAATGCAGTGGAAGAAGAAAATCTGGTCCATGCAACCATTATATGAAATGGTCTTGGTTTCTGAGAGGAAGTCAATCAACATCTTAGGGGCAGTAACTGAGGAAGAATTCAGGTCCAGGAAGGCCAGGTTTTGAAGTAGGATATACATGGGAGTATGAAGCCAGGAATCAAAGGTCACTGTGACCATGATGAGAATATTGCCCAGTATTGTAGTGGTATAGACAAACAAAAACACCAGGAACAGGAAACTCTGCCACTCCCAAATTTGTGAGAGACCCAAGAAGACAAATTCAGTTATCCTAGTGAGGTCCCCAAGATCCATGAACTTGAAGTTCCTCTCTCAAAAATACCTGGAAAATAAATGACATGACACATTAATTTAGGTTCATTTTCTTGTAGAATTTGTAATAATGGGGAAATGGTAGGATTAAAGGCTCCCTTTTCACTATCTCTATGAGAGAACATTTAGTGAACTATCGTTCACTAAACACTGTGAATATAAGTGTGGTACAGATATTCACTATGCAGCAGACAAATATTTTCGGTCTTATTTAGTACAATTCCACTTATCTACAATGTGTCATTTACAAATGATTTTATATCTACATAGAATTTAGAACTGAAAAGAGATGAGAGGTTGAAGCAAAGTTAACAAGAACTTTACTTGTTAACATCTTACTGGCATATAACATTCTATTTCCTTAAAACAATCCCACATTTTAGACTTTAACACCAGAAACCATAACCCCTTATAAATTAATGAGCCTTGATGAAATCTTTCATTTAATAAATCTGTATTAAACATGTACTATATATATATACACCAGGTACAGTGTGAGAGAATCATGGGAATTGAATAAATCACACTGACTCTATCTTCTGACTCAATTCTAGATTTAGTTTAGTTAACCTTTCTATCCAATAGGTTTACCCATAGGTCTAGTCCAATTTCTGTCTTGTGAGAAAACTGTATTCAATTATGGGAATTGTTCACATTTTTATTGTATGGTTTGAACCTAGTCTTGTGTGGCTAGGTAGGTGGATCACCTCTACCTAGACTATGCTGACCAGAAATATACTCAGATCCAAATATTGATGCAAGGTGTGTGTTCTCAAAACTATACATCTCAAGCAACCCACATGCCTTATCTGAAAACTGTCCACATACTTATCAATCAATTACTGTGTCCTGGTTCCTTTGATTGAATACAAACCCTTGGGGAGAAGTGGGACACCTATTTTTCTTATTTCAGGGAATTGTACCTGCTTGCTCTCTGCCTCCCAAGTAGAAATCAGATCACTTAATCTTGTATTCTGGTTTATATCCTGTTACTTGTTTTCTTTTAATGCATAAAAATCTCTCTCCCCCTATAGTTAGGGTTCACTGCCAAGCTGAGGAGGCCAGGTCCCAATTTGTTGTGCAATTGGCATGCATTGCTTAATAAATCAGTATGTTTAGAAGTTCAGTGTTTCCCCAGTTATTTCAGATTTTACCTATAACATGTGTTAAGTACTAGAAATACAAAGAAAAACAGGACATGTTCCTGATATAGGTCAGGATCATATTTAAAATCCAAGATCACAGTGAAAAAAAAACTGTTCTGTGACCCATATCCTTGAGATTAAATTGTAAGAGATCACAAAAAAATCTGCTTCTTTAATAACCCTTCAAAAACAGAAACAGACATGTTTAAAATAAGCAAAAAATGTCAGAAACTCTGAAAAGAAAAATGGACTGAAGAGGGAAACACTCAAAGAAATGACTCCACCATAATATTCCCAAAATAATGGAAGAAATATGGATTGAGAAGAAAAAGGGCAAAAATGCTAGAAAAAATATGACAAATAGAAGCAACAGAAATGAAACTAGACCTTTCTTAAGATATAATAAAAAGGTATTATTAATACACTGGATGAATTAAAGGAAGAAATAAAATGAGCATAAAAAATTAAAAAGGAACTAAATACTACTAAAATACTTCAGGAAAAGATAATGGAACTCAAGAGCTTAGAATCAAACATAGAAATAACAATAGAATCCAAGAAAGCAATCACTTCATTAGAGAAAAGATTGGTGGGAACAATACAAAAAGCAGAGGACTGAATCTATAAAGTTACTCAATTGTAAACTTTTTGAAATCTACTCACATAAAAGTGTTCGATCTAGAAGACAAATTAATGAAAGAAAATATGAGAATTACTAGGCTGTGAATGAGAAATTAATCTGAGCACTACATATCAAGAAACTGAGTAAAGGAAATATCCCTCAAAATTTGCATATGGATTGGCAAATAGCAGAGTTTACAGGATCACAAGACACCAAAAGGGATGTACCCTGAATTAAACTCACTCAGGCACATTATTGTAAAGCTTCAAGTTGACAATAAGGAAAAGATGATTTTCAAAGGAGGCAAGAAGATAATCACAGATTAAAAGAATATACAGTTTCCACATCATGATTTTCCCCATGAAGGTTTTGATATACCACAGTTCAACATAAGAAAATAAATGGGAATTTTAGAGGGAGTTCTGCAAAATCTACAGACAACACATGAAGGCCAACAGATGACACAGAGCCTATGACCATATACTTAATCCAAATTTTACAGTGAGGCACTGTAAATACCCCATGAAAGAAAATGAAAAAAATCAGACTTCTTCTCTTGTACAAAGAAAGGGTCAAAAAATTTTATGTGAATTTTCCAGATGACAAGGGCACACATCCTGCCCCCTGCAATGTGGAAGAGATAACTGCATATCAATTCAAATTGCACAAGGTTTCAGCACAAAAATAAAAATTGCAGAAAATAGAATATTATATGCCAAAATTAAAAGATGTAGGATTCCATCCCAAAATCATCTTCTCTACAAAACAAAGAATTCTTTTTGAAGACAAAAAAAATGAACATGTAAGATTTCATATGAATTTTAAGGACCTATAGAGAAGAGAAACAAACTTAAGGTGACTTTTGATTTGCAAAATATATAAGAATATAGGTGTATTTCCTTGAAATAAGGATGTAAAATCAGCAGGAACTTTATAACTGTGACTAGCAGTCCTCTAAATGAAATCCCCATAAGGGAATAACAAAGTAAATGTAATGTTGCTTTTAATAAGTGACCAATATGGGGCAAAGACAAGATAGTGGAGTAAGAGCAAGGACTTGCTTAAGATCTCCCCCAAACCCTCCAAATACCTATAAAAATGACTCTAAACAAATTCTAAGCTACAGAACCCACAAAATGACAGAGTAAAATATATCTACAGCTCAAGATAGTCTGGAAGGTGAACAGGAAGGGTATATCACACTGGGCTGGTAGTGGAACACAGTCCAGCATGGGTTATGCCAGCACAGACAGGGCTGGAGCAGGTCTCAGCAAACTGAATCACTGGCAACTGTGGTAGTTTCCAGGCTTCTCAACCCACAAATGCCAAAGACAGAATAAAAGGTCAGTGGGAAAACTCTGTGGGACCTGGATAAAAGAGAAGTGTAGTTCCACTGGAGTCCAGCCCTAACCCCAGGGTGGAGGTAGCAGTAGTGGCGGCAGCAGCTGCTTCTGGAGCTCTGGGCCCACAGATGGTGGGGGAGCCAGTGGCTGATACAAAACTGTTGAAGCCTGGGACAGTACACCCATTCCCATCCCCACCCCCACCTTGACAAAGAGTTAGGGAGTCAAGTATTTGTCTGGGAAGATGAACAAACAGCATAAAAAAAAACTCTGACTATAGAATCTTACTTTGTTGACAAAGAAGATCAAAACATACAACCAGAAGACAGCAAAGTCAAAGCTCCTGCATCAAAAGCCTCCAAGAAAAATTAAATTGGTCACAGGCCATGGAAAAGCTCAAAAAAGATTTTGAAAATTAAGTAAGAGGGGTGGCTAAGTGGCGCAGTGAATAGAGCACTGGCCCTGGAGTCAGGAGGACATGAGTTCAAATCCAGCCTCAGATACTTAATACTTACTAGCCATATGACCTTGGGCAAGTAACTTAACCCCAATTGCCTTGCTTTTCCCCCTCCAAAAAAGCACAAAAAAAATGAATCCAAAAAAAAAAGAAAGAAAGAAAATTAAGTAAGAGAAGTAGAGGAAAAATTGGGAAGAGACATGAGACTGATGCAAGAAAATCATGAAAAATGAGTCAACAGCTTGCTAAAGGAGATGCCCCAAAATACTGAAGAAAATAACACCTTAAAAATAGAATAACTCGAAGATGGCGGAGTAGAAACAGCTCATCCAAGCCACTCTGCCCCCAGATTCCCCCAAAACTATGTAAAAGGGGACTCTGAACAACTTCTGGAGCCCCAGCACCCACAGAACGACACAGAGAAGCTAACCTCCCGCTGAGGACAGCCCAGCAGCCCTGCAGGAAGGACCAGTGCAGCGGTCTGGGACCTGGCAGCCCGCAGCGCAGAGAGCGCAGGAGCCGAACCCAGCCCAGGTCTGCCTGAACGAGGTTTTAGCCCCAGGGTGGCAGGGTCAGCAGCCGGCTGGAGGAACCCCAGAACACCAGGAGCTGTGTCGACTCCAGAATCATCAACATAGACATGCCTAAGACAAAGTAAGAGGTTAGTGTACTTTGGGACCTGTATTTAGGGAATGCGTGGGCCCCCTCCCCTGGGGGCTAGAAGCCACTGAGGAGACACGCCATTTCGTAGTTTTCAGAGGCAGCTCCAGCTCCCAGCCTGCAAATTGTAGGAAGATCCAGCGATCAGTCTTGGGGGGTAATTACTCTTGCTTTAACCTCCCTGGATCTGGATTGTGATCTAGGGTGGAAGTCATGGGTGGGTTTACAGCTTGCCAGAAACAGAAGTTGCCCTCCACATGTTTGGGACAAAAATTCCTCTATCTGGCCTTAAAGCCATAGTGTGGCAACAAGCCCAAAAGTCAAGCAATTAAGTGGCAACATGCCAAGGCAAAGGAAACAGAAAAACGCAACCCTAGACTCCTATTTTGGGGGCATAGAGTGGGAAAAGGACTGTAGGTCAGAAATCCTGCTCCAAAAGCCCCAGGGGAAAACATGAGCGGGTTGCAGGCCATAGAGGACCTTAAGAAGGACTTTAAAAATCAAATAAGAGAAGTGGAGGAAAAATTGGAAAGAGAAATGAGAAGGATGCAGGAAAAGTATGAAATGAGGGTCAACAGCCTGACTGAGGAAAACAACACCTTAAAGAATAGACTAGCTCAAATGGCAAAGGAGGCCCAAAAGGGCAACGAGGAGAAGAATGCCTTAAAAAGTCGAATTTGCCAGATGGAAAAAGAATCTCAAAAGTTCACTGAGGAGATTCATTCCTTCAGAGTTAGACTGGAGCAAATGGAAGCTGGTGACTTTATGAGAAATCAAGATGCTGTTAAGCAGATCCAAACAAATGAAAGATTAGAAGGCAATGTGAAATATCTCATGGGAAAAACCACTGACCTGGAAAATAGATCCAGGAGAGACAATTTAAAAATTATGGACTACCTGAAAGCCATGATCAAAGAAAGAACCTAGAAATCACCCTTCAAGAAATTCTCAAGGAAAATTGCCCTGATGTTTTAGATCCAGAGGGCAAAATAAAGGTTGAAAGAATCCACCAATCACCTCCTGAAAAAGATCCCCAAAAGAAAACTCCCAGGAATATTATAGCCAGGTTCCAGAATCCCCAGATCAAGGAGAAAATACTACAAGCAGCCAGGAAGAAAACAATTTCAATATTGTGGAAACACAATCAGAATAGCCCAGGACCTGGCAGCTTCTACACTGAGGGATCGAAGGATATGGAATATGATATTCCAGAGGGCAAAAGAGCTGGGAATGAACCCAAGGGTCACCTACCCAGCAAAACTGAGTATTTTGTTTCAGGGGAAAATATGGTCATTCAGTGGAATAGAGGACTTTCAAGCATTCTTGAGGAAAAAACCAAAATTGAATAGAAAATTTGACATCCAGACACAAGAAGGAAGAGATGCCTAAGAAGGTAATCAGGGAAAAGAAATCAAAAGGAACTTATCAAAGTTGAACTATTTACATTCCTATATGGAAAAGCAATAACTGTGACTGATGATATCTTTCTCACTATGAAAATAATGGAAGAAGAGGGTGTGGTCATATGAATACATATGTGAATGTGTGTGTATATGGTTACAGTTATATATGGATAGAGGGCATAGGTTGAATTTGTTGGGAAGGGAGAATACTCAAGGGATGAAATTATGAGGTGAGAGAGGAAAGTGGCAAGAGCAGATGGGGAGAGACAGGCTAGGGTAAACTATCTCATGTAGAAGAAGTAAGGGGAAGTGGTTGCAAAGGAGGGGAGAATAGGGAAGGCTAAAAAGGCAAAACCACATTCACATTGAATTTGGTTCAGGGAGAAAATGACATACATACTAAATGGGATATCTCAACCTGCAGCAGGATAGGGGGAAGGGGGATGAGAGGAGGGATGATGGATGGGAGGGCATCCTTGGGGTGAGGGGAGGTTGGAAGTACCCACTATAGAAGAGGGACAGGATCATGTAGGGAATGGACCAGGTGGGGGGTGGGATGAGTGGGAGGGAATTGTAAGCAGCCTTGTACAATATATCTACTATGATAATGTTTTGCATAGCTAGACATGTACAACATATACTGAATTATTCATATCCCCAGAGGGAATGGGTGACAAGGGAGGAAGGAAATGGATCTGAAATTCGAGGTCTTAACATTAAATGTTTCAAATATATATAAATACTGTTATTAATACTCTTTTGCTTGTAATAGGGAGATAAGATGTGCAGGCATTGGGACACAAAGATTCACCTTCCTCTAATGGAAAAGTCGATGGGGGTATGGGAGAAGGTATGGGAGAGAGCAGGTTGGAGGAAGTGATATCTTGTGGGACTACTATTCTGGGAGGTTGGGTAGGGGAATAATGGGGGGAAAATGATTGTAACTCAAAATCTGGCGGAAATGAATGATGTAAAACAGAAGTTAATAAAGCATTTGTTTAAAAAAAAGAGCAAAAAGATGAATTTGGGATGAGGAATCATTTCCTAACTGTTAGAACAATTCACAAATAAAAAAAATTTAGTTGTTTGAAAAAATATATATAAAAAAAACAATAAAAAAATAGAATAGCTCAAATGGCAAAAGAGTTAATGAGAAGAATGTCTTAAAAAGCAAAATTGGCCAAATGGAAAGGGAAGTCCAAAAGCTCACTGAAGAAAATAATTTCTTAAAAATTAGAATGGAGAAAATAGAAGTTAATGACTTTATTATAAAAAAAATAAATTTTAAAACAGAACCAAAAGATTGAAAAAATAGAAGACAATGTAAAGTATCTCACTGGAAAAACCACTGACCTGGAAAATAGATCCAGAAGAGACTATTTAAAAATTACTGGAGTATCTGAAAGCCATGATCCAAAAAAGAGCCTACACATCATCTTTCAATAAATTATCAAGGAAAACTGTCCTGATATTCTAGAACCAGAGGGTAAAATTGACATTCAAAGAGTCCACCAATCACCTCTTGAAAAATATTCTAAAAGGAAAACTCCTAGGAATATTCCATAGTTCCCAGGTCAAGGAGAAAATATTACAAACAGAAAGAAACAATTCAAGTATTGTAGAAATACAACTGGGATAACACAAGATCTAGCAGCTTCTACATTAAGGGATTGAAGGACTTGGAATATGATATTCCAGAGGTCAGAGGAGCTAGGATTAAAATCAAGAATCACCTACCTAGCAAAACTGAGTATAATGCTTCAGGGGAAAAATGGATATTCAATGAAATAGAGGACTTTCAAGCATTCTTGATGAAAAGACCAGAGCTGAATAGAAAATTTGACTTTCAAATACAAGAATTAAGAGAAACATGAAAAGGTAAACAGGAAAGAGAAATGATAAGGTACTTACTAAAGTTGAACTGCTTACATTCCTACATGGAAAGATGATATTGGTATCTCATGAGACCTTTCTCAGTATTAGGGTAGTTGGATGAGATAGATAGATAGATAGAGATGATATCTAAAAAAATAAAATTAAGGGGTGAGAGAGGAATATATTGGGAGAAGAAAAAAGGGAGAGATAGAATAAGGTACATTATCTTACATAAAAGAGGCAAGAAAAATGTTTCACAATGGAGGGGAAGCGGGGAGAGGTAAGAGAGAATGAGTAAACCTTACTCTCATCAGATTTGGTTTAAGGAAGGAATAATAAACACACTCAATTGGGTATCTTACCCTATAGAAAACTAAGGGTAAAGGGGATAAGGGAGAGTGGAATGATAGAAGAGAGGGCAGATTGGTGGAGGGGGTAGTCAGAGACAAACACTTTTGAAAAGGGACAGGGTCAAAGAAGAAAATAGAATAAGGGGAGTGACAGGGAAATATAGTTAGTCTTTTACAACATGACTATTATTGACGTGTTTTGCTTAACTACACATGTTAACCTATATTGAAATGCTTGCCCTTTGGCTAAATTCAAACTTCACAGAACAAATCACTTTAATAAAAGGATTTGTTCCATGAAACTTGGATTCAGTCAAAAGGCTGCAACTCAAAGACCTAGAAGCCCACATGTGGCCTCAAGGCCACAGGTTCCCCAATTCTGGTCTAGACAATCAACAAAACAATCTATCAAGCCCTAATTTATGACATTTGTTGATTTCCAAGGTATAAAAGCTCACACTGAAAAGTGTCACAGTCTCTCACAAGCCAATATGAGCTGGTTACGGCATATCCCCTGATGAAAGGCTAACATATGGTGTGTGTGTGTGTGTGTGTGTGTGTGTGTGTGTGTGTGTGTGTGTGTGTGTGTGTGTCTGTGTGTGTGTGTAAATGTATACTTATGACTACCTGTAGGTGCAATGTTTAATTATACCCTGGACACTTTCTACTTCTATTGTATTGGAAGGTAGCACAAAAAGTACTGAATGTGGAGTCCTAAGAATCAGCTTGAAGTCTCAGTTCTGCCATACACTATGACCTTGAATATGTCACTTAAACTCTTAGTAGCCCCAGAAAAGTCTCTAAGACTAAGTTGACAAGTAAGTTTCCAGTGTCCATTGGAGAAGGGATTGTCCCCACTGGGGTAATAATCCACACTGGTGAAAATAAGAGGGCCAAACCAAAATAAATAAATAAATTCATAAGCCTGCTCCACCCTAAATTGTCATCATTTACTTCTTAGAATCCATTGTTTCTGAGACTAAAACTCATTTACAGGGAGGTAATCTTAGTTCATCTTGCCTACTGTTAGTCTAGAACAGAGGGAATCTAGGACCTCACATCTTCATGGGTGAAAACTTCCCTGTTCATTCCCTCAGACTCAACCTGGACCTCACACACATAGGCTAGACCCCAAGAGGGACATTTAGAAGGAATAAGTAATGGCTAAAGTTGGAAACCAGACTCATAAGGAGTGTGAGAGAGGATACCTGCAAGGAGAATTACTTAAAAGTTACTGAATGGTTGCATCAGACTCCAACACAAACAAATATACCCACAAATACACAGGGAGAGGGAGAAGAAGTCTTGTTTTAACATTCAAAGCCCCAGGGGAGGTCCATCCCCTTTCAAGGGAAACTGGACTAAGAGGAGAAGATGGCAGGGCTTGGCTACAAGCCTTGAGTATCAGGGCACCTGGCCAAGAATGCTGCATGTAATTAAGGAGGAGTTATGGTCTGTTGGGAGTGATGACAACTATTATATTCAGTGCCTTAAGTTCCAGTGGGAAAGAATGTTCCCCTTTCCATACTCCTTTATGCAATGTGGAATGGTCAGATATTATAAGACTGACCATTGATCTATTGGGGTGGTGCAATGGATAGAGCTACAGGCCTGGAGTCAGGAAGACCTAAGTTCAAATCGAGCCTCACATACTTATTACCTGTATGACCGTGGGCAAGTCACTTGGCCTCTGTTTGCCTCAGTTTCCTCATTTGTAAAGTGAGCTAGAAAAGAAAATAACAAACCACTCAACTATCTTTGCCAAGAAACCTCCAAATGGGGTCATGAAGAGTCAGACACAATGAAATGACTGAACAACAACAGCAAGCTGAAGTCTCAGTTGTGAAACTGAATTTGTGTCACTAGGTATGTCCTTTCAGGACAAAGAAATGCCCTGACTCTCTAGACCTAAGACCAGAAAAGCCAAGGAATGATAGAAACTCTGCACACAAGTAACTACCTTCACCTAATCTTTAAATGTATTAGTAACAAGATAGGGATCATGGAAAGCACTGACCTTTATCCATAGTGGAAAGGGTCAGCACTGTGGAATGTCAAGAGAACTGGCTACAGAGATGGAGGAATGGGGTTTAAATCCCAGCTCTTTGACTTACTACCTATGGGACCTTAGGCATGTTACTTAAGTCACTCAAACAGTCAGTGAACAAGCACTTATCATTCCTTAGTACTTAGTACAAATCACAGGTAATACAAATACAAGCAAAAAGAAAAACAGTCCTTGCCCTCAAGGGGCTTACATTCTAATAAGGAAGAAGACCACACATAAAAGGAAACTGAAAAGGGTGGGAAGAGAGAAAGCTAGAGACTAGCAATGATGAAGAAGTCCAGAGGAGTACAGCCTGATGGGAAATGAGACCTCACTCGTTTTCCTCATTTATAAAATGAGGCTTGACCAGATGATCTGAAAGGCCCTTTCAGCTCAAACATTCTAAAACATTGAGCATAATAAAATTGCCCAAGGAGGAAAACTGAGTGAGGCAAATAAGTTTCATTTGTTTTGTTGGTGGTGGTGTTTTAAAGCAAGGGCAGCATGGCTTAGTAGAAAGAGCTTTAGGGGCGGCTAGGTGGCGCAGTGAATAGAGCGCAGGCCCTGGAATCAGAAGGACCTGAGTTCGGAGCCGGCCTCAGACACTTAATCCACACAAACAAAAACCTAGCCGTGTAACCTTGGGCAAGTTACTTAACCCCGATTGCCCTAAAGGGGCGGCTAGGTGGCGCAGTGAGTAAGAGCGCTGGCCTCGGAGTTGGGATGACCCGAGATCAGATCCGGCCTCAGAAAATGAGCACCCACGCATAAATAATGACTAGCCGTGTAACCTTGAGCAAGTTACTTAACCCCAATTGCTTTAAAAAAAAAAAAAAAGAGCTTTAGATTTCTGATCCAAAGACTTGGGTTCCAATCCCAGCTCTTTTACTTGTGACCTGTGTGACCTTGAACAAGTCATTTGATTTCACTGGGTCTCAGATTCTTCAAATAGAAAATGAAAAGGTTAGATAAGATGACCTCTAAAATCCCTTATAATTTTGACATTCTGAAGAAAAACCATGTGGAGTACAATGGAAGTTTCTGACATTCTTTTTTGCTATCACACCCTACCTTAGTGTTGCTCTGGCTATCACTAATGGTACAATAACAAATTCACACAGTAAAAAGGGAGAAAATGTGTTCATGCCTATACCCTAAAGAGATGAGAGAAAGAGGGAAAAATTCCATATACACAGAAATATTTATAACAGCTTTTCTTATAGTAGTAAAGAATTGGAAACTAAAAAAAAATTAAATTAAATTAAAATTTTTAAAGGGGGGGGGGGGCGGCTAGGTGGCGCAGTGAGTAAGAGCATCGGCCTTGGAGTTGGGATGACCCAGGATCAAAACCGGCCTCAGAAAATGAGCACCCACACAAAAATAATGACTGGCCTTGTAACCTTGAGCAAGTTACTTAACCCCAATTGCTTTAAAAAAAAAAAGAATTGGAAACTGAGGAAATGCCCATCAATTGGGGAATGGCTAAGTTATGGTATATGAATGTTATGGAATGCTATTGTGGTGTGAGAAATGATGAAGGGGATAGTTTCTGAAAAACCTGGAAAATCTCATATGAACTCATACAAAGTTAAGTAAACAGAACCAGGAGAACGGGTCCTACAATAGCAGCCATTTTGCTAAGATAATCAACTTTGAAAGGTTCAGCAACTCTGATAAACATAAAGACCAACCACAATTTCCAAGAATTCATGATGAAACCTGCTGTCTACCTCCTTATAGAGAGCAGATGGATTCAGGTGCAGACTGAAGTATATATTCTTCTCTTACTTTTTAAAAAAAAATATTTTGGACGTGGCTAATGAGGAATTTATTTTGCACAACTATACATATTTACACGTTTCCATGCATACATATGTTTTATATTTACGTACATTTATACATCTGTTTTTCTTTCCTTCTAGATGGGTAGAGAAGTGGGAGCAACAGGGAAATAATTCAAAGCTGAAAATTAAAATTACACTGAAAAAAAGAAATACAAAGGACAAAAAAAGAGAAAGAAATTGTATCCCTGGTTCATCAGAGGAAACAGATTTTTTCAACTTAGAAAAGAGGGATACTGAGTCAAGATGGTGGAGTAGAAACAGCATTTCTGAGGAGCTCTGGCCTACACTACTTCAAAATTATGTAAAAGGGGGACTCTGAATGACCTCTGGAGCTCCAGAACCCACAAAATGACACAGAGAAGCTAACCTCCCACTGAGGACAGCCCAGCAGCCCAGCAGGGAGTGGTCAGCACAGTGCTCTGGGAGCCCAGCCCAGGCCTGCTTGAGTCAGAGGTTTTAGCCCCAGGGTGGCCAGACTAGCAGCCAGCTAGAGGGACCCCAGAACACCAGCAGCTGTGGTGTTTCCAGAATTACCAACACATAGATGCCTAGGACAAAGTGAGAGGTCAGTGCCCTATGGACTTTGGGACTGGTTGGGAGAGCAAGTCAGCTTCTTCCCCTGGGGTGAGAAGCCCCTGAGGAGCCAGCTTGCACCACTTTGCCACATTGCAGCTTCAGCTCCTGGCCTGCAAACTGTAGGGGGACCCAGCTATCAGTCTGGGGGGTAATTACTCTTGCTTTACCGTTCTTGGATCTGGATTTCAGTCTGGGGTGGAGGTCTTGGGGTGTGTGACCAGCTTGCCAGAGTGTGTGGAGGCTTCACAGAGGCCACCCAACTAATACCTCTTGCAGTTGAGAAAACCCCAGCATTTGGGACAGAAGCTCCCCTGGCTGGTGGCAGAGTCCTACTGTGGCAACAAGCCCAAAAGTCAAGTAATTGAGTGGCAACATGAGCAAGTAAAGGAAACAAAATAAACAGAAAAATTCAACATTGGACTCCTATTTTGGGGGCAAAGAGGATCAAAGCATGGAACAGGAGGAGGACTGTGAGGTCAGAACTCCTGAACCAAAAACCCCAAATGAAAATACAAGCTAGTTACAGGCCATAGAGGACCTTAAGAAGCAGATAAGAGAAGTGGGGGGAAAACTGGGAAGAGAAATGAGAATGATGCAAGAAAAGTATGAAATGAGAGTCAACAGCCTGACTGAGGAAAATTAACACCTTAAAAAATAGACTAACTCAAATGGCAAAAGAGGCTCAAAAAGGCAATGAGGAGAAGAATGCCTTAAAAAGCTGCATCTGCCAGATGGAAAAAGAATCTCAAAAGCTCACTGAGGACAAGCATTCCTCCAGAATTAGACTGGAGCAAATGGAAGCTAGTGACTTTATGAGAAATCAAGATGCTATTAAGCAGATCCAAACAAATGAAAGAATAGAAGGCAATGTGAAATATCTCATGGGAAAAACCACTGACCTGGAAAATAGATCCAGGAGAGACAATCTAAAAATTATTGGACTACCTGAAAGCCATGATCAAAGAAAGAACCTAGAAATCATCCTTAAAGAAACCCTCAAGGAAAATTGCCCTGATATTTTAGAACCAGAGGGCAAAATAGAGGTTGAAAGAATCCACCCATCACCTCCTGAAAATGATCCCAAAAAGAAAACTCCTAGGAATATTGCAGCCGGGTTCCAGAATTCCCAGGTCAAGGAGAGAATATTACAAGCAGCCAGGAAGAAACAATTTCAATATTGTGGAAACACAATCAGGATAACTCAGGATCTGGCAGCTTCTACACTGAGGGACCAAAGGGCATGGAATATGATATTCCCCAAGTCAAAGGACCTGGGATTAAAACCAAGAATCACCTACCTAGCAAAACTGAGTATCATGTTTCAGGGGGAAATTTGGTCATTCAGTGGAATAGAGGACTTTCAAGCATTCTTGAGGAAAAAACCATGGTTGAATAGAAAATTTGACATTCAGATACAAGAAGCAAGAGATGCTTGAGAAAGTAAACAGGGAAAATAAATCATAAGGAACTTATCAAAGTTGAACAATTTACATTCCTACATGGAAAAACAATGTACCTGATGAAACCTTTCTCGGTATGAAAATAGCTGAAGAAGAGTATATGGGCATAGGAATACATATGTGAATGTGTGTATATATGTTTACAGGTATGCATAAATTGAGGGCACAGGTCAAATTTAATGGGAAGGGATGATACTTAAGGGGTGAAACTGAGAGGTGAGAGAGGAACATAATGAGAGGAGATAGGGAGAGACAGAATGGGGTATACTATCTCACGTAGAAGAGGCGAGGGAAAATGGTTGCAGGGGAGGGGAAGAACAGGAAGGCAAAAAGGCAAAACCTTATTCTCATTGAATTTGGCTCAGGGAGAGAATGACATACATACTAAATAGGATATCTCACCCTACAGGAGAGTGCGGGGGGAAGATGGGGGGAGATGATGGAAGGGAGGGCAGGCTGGGGGGGAGAGAACTTGGAAGCACCCACTTTTGAAAGGGGATAGGATCAAAGTGGGGAGTGGACCAGGTGGGAGGTGGGATAGGAGGGAGGGAAATGTAGTCAGTCTTTTCATGTACAGCATATACTGAATTGCTTATCGTCCTGGTGGGAGGGGGTGGCAGGGGAGGAGGGGAATGGGTCTGGAATTTGAAGTCATAAAATCAAATGGGTTTTTTTTTTTTTGCTTTTTTGGAGGGCAATTGGGGTTAAGTAACTTGCCCAAGGTCACATGGCTAGGTTTTTTTTCTTTGTGTGTGCATTAAGTGTCTGAGGTCGGATCCGAACTCAGGTCCTTCTGACTCCAGGGCCGACGCTCTACTCACTGTGCCACCTAGCCGCCCCAAAACCAAATGTTTTTAAAAATATATAAATACTATGATTAATACTATTTTGCATATAGTTGGGAGATAAGATGTGCAGGCATCGGGGCATGGGGATTCACCTTGCCCTCCTGGAAAAGTTGAAGGGGGTATGGGAGAAGAGATGGGAGAGAGCAGATTGGATGAGGGGATATCCTGTGGGACTGCTATTCTGGAGTTGTGGCTAGGGGAAAAATGGGGGGAAAATTGTAACTTAAAATCTGACAGAAATGAATGATGTAAACCAGAAGTTAATAAAGCATTTGGAAAAAAAAGAAAAGAGGGATACTATATCTCCTTGATACTGCACTGTCAAAAAGCTATAGTATATTACTATATTATAAATTATTTTCAGTGTTATCTGTATGAGTACAACTCAAATTTGTAGTTCAATTATCATATTTATAAGCACTTAAGAAATAGTTGCTCTAATACTTTGACCCAAAGATCCCACTGTTGGCATATACCCCAAGGACATCAAAAACAGAAAAAGCTTCCGTATACACCAAACTATTAATAGCCATCTTTTGGGGGTGAAAAAAAATAGCAAAATAGGCATTTAATTGGGGAATGGCTAAACAAATTTTGATACATGAATATAATGGACCATAAGAAGTAATGAATATGAAGAATTCAGGGAAGGATGGGAAGGCTTGTGTGATCTGATATAGAATGAAATAAACCAAATTAAGAAAATAATATGCACAGTGACTACAAAAATGTAAACAGAAAGAACAGAAAAAAGAAACTGAATATTATATAATTATCTTGTCTAAGCCTGGTCCCAAAGAAAAGTTGACCAAAGTCCCCCTCCCCCATTTCATTGCAAAGATAAAAGACCATGGGTGTGAGATATTGTATATGCTGTGAGACATAGTTGTTTAGTTTTATTGAATAGGTTTTTTTCTTCTTTTTAAATTTTTCATTACAAGGAATTTTTCCATCGAAGGGAAAAGAATGGGGAATAGAAATAGAAATAAAAGTGATATAAAAAGAACAGATATCAATTTTTTTAAAAAGAAACAGGTAATCCACTTAAAGCCCTAGTCCTATACTTCCTGATGTCATAGAGATGATATTGTGTTCTTGAAGATGATGTCAGCAGGACATAAACTCTGGTAGGTTCTACCAAGCTAAAAAGACTTTGGGTATAGATTCATGGAAAAGCACAAGTTTCTCCTTTAGTGGTTTGGTATTAGAACTCAGTAGGTAGGGAGTGGCTAGGTGGCACAGGGGGGTGGTTAGGTAGTGCATTTAATAGAGCACTGGCCCTGGAGTCAGGAGGACCTGAGTTCAAATCCAGCCTCAGACACTTAACATAAAACCTAGCTGTGTGACCTTGGGCAAGCCACTTAACCTCAACTGCCTTCCAAAAAGCAAAAAAAAAAAAAAAAAAGAATTTAGTAGGTCAAAAGATGTATTGTCTTGTCATTACTTAATCCAAAATCTCCCATGCTACAAGCATCTGCTTGTTAATTTCATTATCCCTAAATTTTCAAGGAATATAGAAGCTGTTGAAACCATGGTCACTAAGGTCAAGTGGTGGAATAAAAGGAGAAAATCGTTATTAGTTTATGTAGTCACAAAGGATCATAAGATTATTGAATTAAAGTTGAAAGTGACCTTCAAGATAATCTAATACTTTCTCATTTTACAGATAAGAAAACCAAGGTAGGGATGGCTAGGTGGCGAAGTGAATAGAGTGCTAGCCCTGGAGTCAGAAGGATCTGAGTTCGGTTTTGGCCTCAGACACTTAACACACACACAAACAAAAACCTAGCCATGTGACCTTGGGCAAGTTACTTAACCCCAATTGCCCTCCAAAAAGAAAAAAAGAAAACAGGTTTAGAGAGGCTAAGTGACATACTCAGTAATATGTGGGTAGAATGTGGCAAAACTGGGATTTGACCCCACAGATAGAGTGCTGGGCATGTAGTCAACAAGACTTATCTTCCTGAGTTCCAATCTGGCCTTATAGCTATGTGACCTTGGGCAAGTCACTTAACCCTGTTGTCCTCAGTTTCCTCACTTGTAAAATGAGTGGGAGAAGGAAATAGCAAACCACTCCAGTGTCTTTACCAAGAAAATCCCATATGGAATCATGAAGACTGAAATGACAAAATGACAACAACAAAACCTCTGATCCCAAGTCCATTGTTGTTTCCTCTACAATTCCTCCTACCATTAGGAGAGAACTCATTTCCAAGCATAATCTCTTCTAAATTCTTTTTTTTTTTTTAAAGCAATTGGGGTTAAGTAACTTGCTCAAGGTTACACGGCTAGTCATTATTTATGTGTGGGTGCTCATTTTCTGAGGCCAGATTTGATCTCGGGTCATCCCAACTCCGAGGCTGACACTCTTACTCACTGCACCACTTAGCCGCCCCTTTAGGGCAATTGAGGTTAAGTAACTTGCCCAAGGTTACACGGCTAGGTTTTTGTTTGTGTGGATTAAGTGTCAGAGGCCCGCTCCGAACTCAGGTCCTTCTGACTCCAGGGCTGGCGCTCTATTCACTGAGCCACCTAGCCGCCCCCTAAATTCTTTTAGGAAAATATCATAAACAAATTTTAAATTCTAAGTCGTCCTGGCAAGACAATTAGCTGAAGCATTAGCTGAAGTTCTTCCCACAATATCAACATGTCCTCTACAAGCTCCCCTTCAAAATTAGAACACACATGCACACACACAAGCACACACACAAAAAAACCACATGCATTTAAAGATGTATTGGAAAGATCTTTGAAATTAAAATAAGGAGACTTTTGTAATGGTCCTATTTTCTTAGCTTTGGTATTAATTTAGTCAACTCACTCCCTTTCTCTGAGTCTAAATTTCTTCATCTGTAAACTGAAAGGGTGAAACTATGCTGTCAGGGAAAGAACAGTCTACCTGGAGTTCAGAGCACATAATTTCAAATCGGTGCTTTGCCACT